>RPOG01003454.1:0-63101 GCA_008086565.1 Thalassoma bifasciatum
ATCATCATATGGGCGTGATCGTATAGTCATTAGTCATGTACAAACCAGAAGTTCACAGGCAGAACATATTTGAATGGACATCATGTAACCACATTCTGTAAACAGCTGATACCTACTTTCTGCATGAGCAGTCTGTCCTTGACGTCAGAATGATAACATAGATTACAAGCACGGCAGTACAGCATCACTCTAACAATATCCTTGGAGAAAAAGCCAAGAAATCATTAATTCTGCGATGGGTATGTAAAGGGTATGTCAACTTTTGAGCACAACTGTTTGCATCTGTACCATCATGGCTTTTGGACTGTGCACCGATAGTAAATCAAGTGTTCCCTCTCCTCCCTGAAGCAGAGGCTGCAGTTTTAATGGTTTTAAAAAAGAATGCTAAATTTCCATTCATCAAACTACAGGACAGTTTTTCACTGTGTTGACATTGATGTTTATCCCTGTGTCTCTTTGTGTATTTGTGAGAGTTAGTGTGGGAGGGTTGAGCACCTCAGGGACTGACTCCCACTGCGTCACAAAGGTCAAAGTGAGCCCACGTTCATCCTGCTGTCTTCATCACCGCAAATAACAGATGTATAACAAACTGATCACTGGAGGACAAAACTGAAGTCTGACATGTTTCCACTGAATAGCAATAATATCAGGAGAAACAAAATGAAAAATATGGAAAGAGGAGGTGAATGATGGGTAAATGAAAGTTGGATATAGGCCACCATTTTGGTACAAAGCAGCACAAGCAAAAAAGTGCATAAAACAGGTTTTTCCATTTGTATTTGAATCTATAAAATATAAAATTAAACACAACATTAAACAAGATTCAATGCAATAAAAGAGGATAGGGATATTTCTCCATAGGCAGAAATAAATATACATGCAGGCTGATATATGACTCACACATGCACACACACGCAAACGCAAGTACACACACACACACACACACACACACACACACACACATATATATATATATATATATATATATATATATATATATATATATATATATATATATATATATAAAGTTAGTTTCAAATCTAGCTAGCAATGTACTGCTTAAATAAAAAGGCCGCCATAGTTTTACTGGAGCCCCCGGTGTAGGGATAGAACAAAGGCACTTGTGTTGGATCTCGGGACAGAGTATTTGTTTCGTCTGGCTCGTACCTTAGCATTTTGACTTTGCTACACTGCAAATGGGGGAAGCAGAACCACTTAGAGAGAGGGAGTGGCAAGAGATTTGAACCCATTTGAGAGTAACTGACTCAGTTTTACATGACCACAGGAGCCAAACCATCATCATCACTGTGTTGCTGTTTCCTGAGTTTGTGGGACATGACCAATGCAGGGCTTTCTTTGCCCCCTCATTCATAAGGTTGCCAGGCTTCATGCATGTTTGTTTTATCTATGGACACATTCACTTTTGTTAAAGTTAGTATTTATGCAACCTCATCTGCCTCATTAATGATCCATGAAGTAGTCTGATGGAAAGCTCCGGAGTTTAAAGGTCAACCAGTCACATCCATGGCAGCTTTCACATCCATGCTCACAGGCTGTCTCCTCTCAGAGAGCAGAAATCAATGGACCCTCCAGAGATCAAACATCTGACATTCAATACATTCATTTATTCACATTCGAGTAGAAAAGAGTCAAAGGACCAGCCTGAGGCAGGATTGAAAAGATCTCTCCGCTCTACAGGAAAAATCTTATTAATCTTCTTATTAAGATCTTAACCAATCCTAAATACCCAAATAACAGTACTTTCTAGGGATCTTACACAGCCTCTTACATAAAAAGCATCTTTGTTAACTGTTTTGAATTGACCAATGAAACTGAATGTTGCATGTAGACATGTAGATTTGACTAGAAGAGCTATTCTGACCGTCATTGGTCTGGTCTTTACAAGAAATGAGCCCAAGCATTGAGACAGAAAATCTTGTGTTTGTGGTACATTAAATATCCCTGTTGGGATCAGTTGGTATCTATCTATCTATCTATCTATCTATATATATATATATATATATATATATATATATATATATATACATACATACACACACACATACATATTTACAGTGTATCACAAAAGTGAGTACACCCCTCACATTTCTGCAGATATTTAAGTATATCTTTTCATGGAACAACACTGACAAAATGACACTTTGACACAATGAAAAGTAGTCTGTGTGCAGCTTATATAACAGTGTACATTTATTTTTCCCTCAAAATAACTCAAAATATAGACATTAATAGCTAAACCCCTGGCAACAAAAGTGAGTACACCCCTTAGTGAAAGTTTCTGAAGTGTCAATATTTTGTGTGGCCACCATTATTTTCCAAAACTGCCTTTACTCTCCTGGACATGGAGTTTACCAGAGCTTCACAGGTTTCCACTGGAATGTTCTTCCACTCCTCCATGACCACATCACAGAGCTGGCAGATATTCCAGACTTTGCTCACCTCCACCTTCAGCTTGAGGATGCCCCAAAGATGTTCTATTGGGTTTAGGTCTGGAGACATGCTTGTCCAGTTCATCACCTTTACCCTCAGCCTCTTTAGTAAAGCAGTGGTCGTCTTAGAAGTGTGTTTGGGGTCATCATCATGCTGGAACACTGCACTGCCACCCAGTTTCTGGAGGGAGGGGATCATGCTCTGCTGCAGTACACAGTACATGTTGGAGTTCATGTTTCCCTCAATGAAATGTAGCTCCCTGACACCTGCTGCACTCACGCAGCCCCAGACCATGACATTCCCACCACCATGCTTGACTGTAGGCATGACACACTTATCTTTGTACTCCTCACCTGGTCACCACCACACATGCTTGAGACCATCTGAGCCAAACATATTAATCTTGGTCTCATCAGACCATAGAACATGGTTCCAGTAATCCATGTGCTTTGTTGACATGTCTTCAGCAAACTGTTTGTGGGCTTTCTTGTGTACTGACTTCAGAAGAGGCTTCCTTCTGGGGTGAGAGCCATGCAGACGTTTGATGTAGAGTGCGGCGTATGGTCTGAGCACTAACAGGCTGACCCCCCACCTCTTCAATCTCTGCAGCAATGCTGACAGCACTCCTGCACTGATCTTTCAAAGAAAGCATTTGGATGTGACGCTGAGCACGTGCACTCAGCTTCTTTGGACGACCAACACGAGGTCTGTTCTGAGTGGACCCTGCTCTTTTAAAACGCTGGATGATCTTAGCCACTGTGCTGCAGCTCAGTTTCAGGGTGTTGGTAATCTTCTTGTAGCCTTGGCCATCTTCATGTAGCACAACAATACATCTTTTAAGATCCTCAGAGAGTTCTTTGCCATGAGGTGCCATGTTGGAATATGAGAGAGTGTGAGAGCTGTACTACAAATTTGAACTCACCTGCTCCCTGTGCACCCCTGAGACCTCGTAACACTAACGAGTCACATGACGTTTAGGAGGAAAAATGACAAGACAACATATATATATATATATATATATATATATATATATATATATATATATATATATATATAGTTGTGCTGGAAAGTTTACACCCCCCAGCAGAATTTCTGATTTTTTGGCCTTTTCTCAGGAAATATGAAGGATGACACAAAAACCTTTTTATCACCCATGGTTAGTGGTTGGGTGAAGACATGTATTGAAAAAAATAGTTATAATAGTAAAAAATCGTTAAGAAGTTTACACCCCCCAGTTTTTAATACCTTAAATTTCCCCCTTTAAAATCAATAACAGCTTGAAATTCTTTGTGCTCGTTGTGGATGAGGGTCTTTTTTTATCTCAGATGGTAAAACTGCCCATTCTTCTTGGCAAAAAGCCTCCAGTTCCTGTAAATTCTTGAGCTGTCTTGCATGAACTGCAGGTTTGAGGTCTCCCCCCACTGGGTCGATGATATCAAGGTGTAGACTGAGATGGCCACTTTAAAACCTTCACTTTCTTCTGCTGTAGCCAATGGCAGGTTGATTTGGCCTTGTGTTTTGGATCATTGTTATGTTGAACTGCTGAGTACATCCCATGCACAGCTTCTGGGCTGATCAATGTAAATTTTCCTCCAGTATTTTCTGATAACATGCTGCATTCATCCTTCATTCATCAGTTTGGACCAAGTTTCCTGAGCCTTTGTAGCTCACACATCCCCAAAACATCAGTGATCCACCTCCGTGTTTCACAGTAGGAATGGTGGACCTTTCATCATAGGCCTTGTTGACTCCTCTCCAAATGGAACAATGTTTATGGTTGTGGACAAAAAGTTCACTTTTGCTCTCATCACTCCAAATGACTTTGTTCCAGAAGTTTTGAGACTTGTCTCTGTGCTGTTTGGTGTATTGTAAGCGAGATATTTTGCTGCATTTGTGTAGAAATGGCTTTCTTCTGGCGACGTGGCCATGCAGCCCATGTTTCTCCAAGTGTCTCCTTATTGTGGATCTTTAAACATCCACCCCAATTTTTTCCAGAGAGTCCTGTATTTAAGCTGAAGTTATTTGACGGTTTTTTGTTTTTGCATCTCAAACATTTTTTCTTGCAGTTGGAGCTGAAATGTTTGTTGCTCTGCCTGATCATGGTTTGGTTTCAACACAATCCCTCTCTCTCCACTTCTTAATTATAGTTTTAACAGTGCTTCTTGGCATCCTCAATTCCTTGGATACCTTTTTAAACCCTTTTCCTGTTTTATACAGTTGGATTACCTTTTCTCACAGATCCTTTGACAATTCTTTTGCTTTCCCCATGACGCAGAAACCAGAAACTTCAACGCAGCACTGAGTGAAAGATGCACGTGTCTGTCAGGGGCTCAGAAACTCACTGAGCTTTTATACACACACACTGATTACAAGCTAATAGATCATCAGGCCAAAATCACCAGGGGGTGTAAACTTCTTAACAGGGTCATTTCTGAAGTTTCTGTTGTCATTATGATTTAAAAAGAGTAAACTTTTTTTTTTTTCCAATAAATGTCTTCATCCAACCACTAACCATGAGTGATAGAAAGGATTTTGTGTTATCATTCATATTTTCTAAGAAAAGGCCAAAACATCAGAAATTCTGCTGGGGCGTGGAAACTTTCCTGCACAACTGTAACTACCAAGCAGCAGCCTGAAGTGGTAGAAAATTAGGCCAGCTCTCAAGTCCCAAAAACTGCAGCTCCTGAAGTTTTCACAGGAGGCTGTCTCCAAAGTTGAGTCAATCCCCAAAGAGCCATGTTTTAAATTCTGTAATGGTAAGGAAAAAGCCGGCGACAGTTTTAGGGATGCCAAGCTACTAACAATGTCGAATTATGATTCATTCTTTCCCTGGCAGCAGCAAAAGCACTCTGCTGAGAGACATCAACCTTCCTTATAGAAGGTTCAAAACTGTTGTTAATCTTGAATGATTCCACTGATCATAATAACCTTGATTGCCTTCAAAGCTATTCAAACTCTGAACAAAAGAACTCAGTGATACAGAATCAAATTGAAGGAGAGTTTTATAACCTGTACAATTTGGTTCAGTGAAAAGCTGGGACTGTTTTTTTTCTTCTTGAAAGAGTAAACCTTCAGCCAAACTATTTCAAATACTTCAGGGTAAGAAGTTTTAGAATTCAATGAAAAGGTGAAAAAAGAGTGTGCAGGCAGGGTTTGTGCCTTTGTCTTTCAACCTTCAGGACTGAATCACCTCAGTGTTAACAAAAGCTGAAAAAGACAAAACAGGCAAAACAGCAGGTGAAAAAAAGACTTGCTGGCAAGGCCACAAATGCTGGTTTTATAATTCTGGACCGGTTTGTGAATTAGTGTAACCAAATTTTAAAAAGATTCTTGCAATGGACTTTTTCAAGCTCTGCTAGCACCCTGAACCCATGAACAGCTGGCTAAGAAAATGCTCAACATTTAACATTTGTCATCGCAAACATCAGAATTTGAAAATACTTTTTGTTTCAGGAAAAAGGACCATGCCACAGCAGTGATATGATTTTGAACATGAAATGGAGATGAGAGTGTGTTGAGGGTAATGCCTAGACATATTGTGATGAGTGATGTCTGTGATGCAGGGGGCAGAGCCTCTCCCCAATATGCACATAAAGCGTGTGCACTGCGGAACGTCAGCGCTGGGATTCACAGCATGCACCAAATCACAGTTGAAGTGCCCTGATATCTAAGCTTCCTAATGCTGTACAGCTTTCCAAGGTTTGTCGAAGGCGTCACCGTTTATACTTTGATGACGTCATGGAATGGCAAACAGTTATTCAACAGTTTATTCAACAATTATTCATATAAATAGCAGGAGTTTTTGTGCAAACTTCCAGAATATTAAAGACTATCTAAGTCAGTTCAACAAACCATTTAATGTGATTGCCATTTCAGGAACTTGACTTGACTCAGAGAAAGGGATGGATTTTGAGGTGAATGGATATGAAATGAACAATAATAACAGGACAAATAAAAAAGAGGGGGTGTTGCCTTGTATATAGATAAGAACATCAAATACAAAGTGGTTGAAAGTATGACAAAGACTGTGGATGATGTGATGGAGTGTATAACCTTAAAAATGTGCATGGGACAGAAAAAAAAAAAAAGAAAAAAAAAATATTCTGGTTAGTTGTGTATATTGAGCACCAAGCTCCAGTGTTGACACTTTTAGAAGTATCATGGAGGATATGTTTGCAAAGTCTAATCAGAAGGTTACCTTCATCTGTGGTGACACCAATACTGATTCACTTGATCCTAAAAAGCATGTGATGACAGATGAGTTTATTGTTCAGTCTGAGTTTGTTCCCACTGATAACCAAGCCAAGTAGAATAACATCTCACAGCGAGACATTCATAGACAATATATTTACAAACAATGGGGAAGACAAATTAGTGAGTGGTTTACTACTGAATGACTTCAGTGACCATTTACCAGTGTTCACAGTTTATGAACGTGACTGTAGAGAAAAAAGGAATGAAGAGGTTAAAAGATTCAGGAGGGCAAGAAATGAAAAAACCTTAAATGCATTTAGATGTTAACTTTTATCACAGGACTGGAAGAAGTCCAGAAATGTAATAGTACTGACCAAGCTTATGAAAACTTCTTAAATGTTTTTACAGCCCTGTATGATAAACACTGTTCTAGGCAACAACACAAAACTAAGTCAACCCATAATGGGAGACCCTGGCTCACCAAGGGATTATTAAATGCCTGCCGGAAGAAAAAACACCTATAGAAGAATCTTATAAAATTGAGAACAGTTGATTCAGAAAATGTTAATAAGACATATAAAAACAAGTTAACTAATATCATGAGAGCATTTAAAAGGGAATATTATGACAAAATCCAAGAAAAGAATAGAGGTTATATCAAGGAAACATGGAAAATATTAAACAGTATCCCAAGAAATGGCTCAGCTAACCACAGTTATTCTGACTTTTTCATTGACAACGATAAGAAAATTGAGGATATGCATAAGGTGGTGGATAGGTTCAATAAATTCTTTTGTTAACATGGGACCCAAACTTTCAGGACAACTTGAGAACATACAGACAAGGGATGAAGGGGTGGGACAGGCTCAGGAAGATCAAACTGGGAGCTCAATGTTTTTTAAGAGCTGTAGAAAGAGAAGAGATAGTAGAAATTATCACAAAATGCAAGAACCAAATATCCAAAGATTGGAATGATATTGTATGACTCTTGTAAAAACTGTTAAGGATGACATCATTGGTCCCCTAACTTATCTCTTTAATTTTCACAACTGGTACTTTTCCAAGTACAACGAAGGTTGCTAAAGTTATCCCGTAGTACAAGGCAGGAGACAAGCATCAGTTTACCAATTACAGGCCAGTATCTTTACTCTCCCAGTTTTCTAAAATTTTAGAAAAGCTTCTTGTTGCAATGTTGGACAATTTCACTGAAAAAAAACAACAAAAACAAACAAGTTGTTAATGGACAGTCAATATGGTTTTAGATCAGACAGATCAACAGCGATGGCATTAATGGACTTAACTGAGAAGATTACAAGTGCCATTGACAATAAGTATGCTATTGGACTGTTCATAGACTTAAAGAAAGCATTCCACACAATAGATCATGACATATTACTCAGAAAAATGGAACAATATGGCATAAGAGACTGGTTTAAGACCAGTTAAGTAGTTATATCAAAAATAGACAGCACTTTGTGCAGATGAATGACTTCAAGTCACACAACTTAAACATTGCTTACAGAGTACCACAGGGCTCGAGTGAGGGGGTGGGTGAGTGATGGGGGGTTTGGGGTACAAAACATATTTGGGTTAACATAGAGGGGGAGTAAGTGGGGGTAGGACACAAAAAGCTATTGCTTCTTCTTGCTCCTTTTCATACATATTGAATGCTTTATTTCGTAAGCAATTGTGGTGCTGTGTACCCTTGAACTGACTAATATTTACTTGTTTTATGGTTTACTGGTTTCTTTGTCAGAAATAAACTGAAACTGAACTGAACAACAAAGCAGGGAAAAAATAGAGCATGTGATTATTTTCTGTTTAGAAAAAAAACACACAAAAAAAATCTTTTATTCAGGAACAGACAAAGTAGTTTTAGTTGTTTTGTGTTATTTTGATGAATTTTGACAGACTGCTTTTCCATGCAATAAGTAGAGGTATTGATACAGTCAATACTGGTCCTGTATTTACTTGGTGTCGGATCGATATCAAACTTTGTAGTATTGCACACCACTCAGAACTATCCGACTTTTCGGTTTGGTCCAAACTGAAATGACAGGTGTGAAACCTATCTCCCACTGACCTCAGTCTGCTCAGTGTGAAAGTATCATTTTGAAAGGTTTGGAAAGAGGAAGTCCATCACCTAAACAAAATGAGTCACGGGAGAACATGGAGAGAGGAGGAGATGAAACACTTAATAAATATCTGCTCAGACAACTTTATTTGAAACCAACTAGAAAAAGTGCATAAAAATGCAGAAACTTTCCAATTGTTCTGCGACAGGACAAAAGAGAGAGTACAAGAGGACAGGAGAACAGTACCATATAAAGATTGAAAAACTGCTGCAGCAGTACAGAAAGGTATAGGATGCACTGGGAAAAAAGCAGCGCTTCTTTGGTTGAAAAGGACAAATTTCCCTCCTTCAAGGACCTCGACAGCATTTTGAGCACTCGCACAACTAACTCTCCTGTTAATGTTGGTATGTCTGCACCACTTGCAAACCAGGAGGTAGAGCTAGGGTCTGATGATGATGTGTAGTTTTCACTGAAAACAATTTGGAAAGTGGTGAGTAGCTACGCTTGCACTAGACATCTGAACATCGTTGTACGTCACTTGTGATTTGTTCTCTGACTGCAAAGCTACAGAGCCCCTTAGGTGCCATGGAAAAAAAAATATATATATATATATTTATATCTATATCGTGCGCATGAGATACTAAAGCGTGTCGCAAAATACTGTACTTATTCGTGCGCACGTTTTAGTGTCTCGTGCGCACGATATAATATACGTTTTAACATATCGTGCACATGATGTAACAATTGACTTTTTCCTTTAATACCTAAAAGTCAATGTTACCACTCAAGGAGGGTTTTATAATTAATCTTTTGACGTAGGTTTATTTTTCAATGTGTTCGTGCCGTTATTTTTAAGAATAAGAAACAAATAATAATCAGGAATGCACCTGTTGAACAGTAAAGAGCAACAAACCAATTTTTATTATAACTCCAAAACGAATTGTTTGAACTGAACACAAGTTATCTCAAAATTCCCAAAATAAAATAAACAAACCAAATAAGACATAAAAAGTAGGCAACCAAACAGTAATTTCCCGTTTTCCCACTTTTAAGGTCGTGCTTCACCGTTGTCGTCCTCCAACAGTGCTCCTTTGTACATGAGTCTTTTAATTACCAAACGAAAGAAAAAGAAAGAAAACAAAACGCAAATAATCCAAAACTCCGGCTCGAATAATCAAAAAGAAATCCTAAAGAGGTCCAGGGAACAAAAGCAATAATCCAAAGGGAGAAAATGATCCAACAGAGATTTTCAGAGGCCGCGGTGACGCGCTCCTGCGCTCAGCAACTTTCCTTTGCTGCCCGACACTTGACTTTATTTACACACAGCTCATTAAGGTCTTTTTTCGTTTAAAGTACATTCATCCATACATTCATTTTATCACACTTAAGATTTCTGTGGTAATTCTTTGGTTGCAAACCACAACACTCTTGAATAAAAGAGTTGCCAGCACACAGAGCAGTCTCGGTCTTGTGGATTAAACACAACTGACACTCACAACTAACAAGACAGCTATTACTGAGCAAAGCTACCCTGCAAGCATGAGAACCACACATTGCATTCATGCTACTTTCTGGTCTTCAGAAATCTAACAAGAAGTTCTTCTATGAGCAGAAGCAGTGCCTTTACAGAAAATAACTCTTCTGTGAATAATCTGAAGGCTTACAAAAGATTCAAAGCCATGAGCAGAATCACTTGTAATGTCTCTGACACTCTTTGTATGTCTAAAATTCATATTATCTCTATACCTAAACATCCAGTCACTGTCTTCAGCCTACACTCCCTGCTGTAAATAGATATTAATTCATACCACAAGGCCTCTCATCTGACAAAACAGCATTTGCATCACAGATTCATGATTACTATGGTTACTGACAAAGACATCAGGGTCTTGGCAGAAAGGCCAAGGCTAAAGAGGGATGCAAATTTTGAAGTTACACTGAAGATGTAGAATACAGTAAAGATGTTTTAGCAAATGTACATGTGTGGTAATGACAGAGCTAATTGCCTTTGTTTATGCTAGTGGAGAGATTTCAAAAGCTACAAATTAGGATGGATGGCACTGCAGTAATTACAGATATGAGGAACAGGTTTTCTCTGTGCACCTGTGATTTATGCAGCATGTTCAAAGGAGAAGTGCTCATTTACACAGATTCAGGAAATTCTTTGAACAATGTTTTATGTATTAAGCCTTTGAGAAATAAATCTTTGAATTGAGCTCTTTGCCTCTTTCAACCCCCCCCCCCCCCCCCCCCCCCCCCTTCCTTTTTGCGCTCTCTCTCTCACTCTTTCTCTCTCTGTCTCTCTCTCTCAGACCCTAACACAGTGGAGGCAGATGTCTGTCTAACATAGGTCTGGTTTGGTCAGAGGTTTCTGTCCATTAAGAAAAGTTGTTCCTCTCCACTGTAACTTGTACTCATGTTGGGTTCAGATGAGATCAGACTCCTCATCTTGTCTTCATGTTGGGTCGCTGTTGTTGACATACAATATGGTTAACATTAAAAAGTCTAATGTGTTTGGAAAGTGTCCTGAGATACTGTTTTTTTTCATTTGTTGCTACATAAATAACAATTCAGAAAGACTTATTGAGTTCAGCTGATGAATAAAGTGTTAGTTTTATGCACTGCCTGGCCATCAAAAAAAAGGTTACAGACTTCTAATATACCATTGGACCACCTTTAGCTTTGATCACAACACACATTCACTGTGGCATTGTTTCAATAAGCTCATATAAACAACCCCAGATCATAGCCCTGCCCCCACAGGCTTGTACAGTAGGCACTAGGCATGATGGGTGCATCACTTCACCTGCCTCTCTTCTTACCCTGATGCACCCATCACTCTGGAACAGGATAAATCTGGACTCATCAGACCACATGACCTTCTACCATTTCCCCAGAGTCCAGCCTTCGTGCTCCTTAGCAAACTGAAGCTTTTTTTCTGATCAAGGGTATTCTGAAGGATGCTTTATTCATACCAACATATCCTCAGCACATTTTCTCTGTGAAAGCAGCCACAACTGTCAAGGCCAAAGTGGTCTTCAAGAAGGCACAGAACAAACTCATCACAAAACACAGTACAATCTTCCACATCGAGGAACACAGAAGGCTGTATTATCTGAAAATAGTAAATGATCACACATAGTGGCCCTTATTTATCAATCTTGCGTGGGAATTGGCGCAGATTTGTAGAATTGAGCTTACAGCAGCGTTCATGTGTGATTTATGAAAGATGCGTACCAGCTCCAATCTCTGCGTAAACCCGATCAGGTGTTGATAAATCTGGCGGCTGAAAACAATCATCATCTAAATAACACACCCCTAATTATTCAAGGTCCAGCCCACCTGACCAATAGTAACCCACGGAATTTATGACATGGAGGGATGCATTATAAGAGGAAGGAAGACTTCTCTGTGCTGGAAATCGACGCCATAGGAACTGAAGTAGAGGGAAATGAAGTTGTGTTGTGTTACAGCCGGAAAAGTGGAGTCAGAAAAACCGCGTCTGTGCAGAGATCACTGCAGCCGACAGCAGCCTGGATGTAACAAACCAAACTACAGCCGAGTTTAAACCTTTAACTCACAAATTTGTCCTCCTTTAGTTTATTAAGTAACTTATCCGTGGTATCTTTATTTTTTTAAGTCTTGGTATAATAATTTCTGTTCAGGGCTCAAAACGTTGAAAGATCTCTGTTAAAATGTTTGTCAGCTCTGAAAGAAGCTGCAGCCTGATCAAAACTGAGGAGAGAGAGAGAGAGAGAGAGAGAGAGAGAGAGAGAGAGAGAAGTGAACCGGGTCTGCGTCAGTTTCAGGCAGAAGTAACATGAACAGACAAACCTCCATTGTGTGTGATGGAGTTCTTCCAACATTTTACATATGAAGGACTGTGACTTTTTCAACCTAAAAACCAATTTATTGACTTTATTTGTGACCATTCTGGCAACTGGCCAGGAATTTTGTCATGTGATGTATTATACAGATATTGACAAAAGACGACAGACATTTCAGATACATTTACAGGAGTCATGGACCTGATGAGACAGTCAGAAGACATCTGCAATTATAAGATGGAGACTATTTAATCAGTTCACATCACAAACAGTGCACAGAGTTCATCAAAATCAAAAAGTCATGTTCACCTGAACATTTATGTAAAAGTATTTAAAGGATTTTCTATTCGCAAAAATCCTCAGGGACACATGCGGGGGATTTTATCTACAGTTGCGCCCAAAAGTTTACACCCCCCAGCAGTATATCTGATTTTTTGGCCTTTTCTCAGAAAATATGAATGATAACACAAAAACCTTTCTGTCACTCATGGTTAGTGGTTGGGTGAAAACATTTATTGAAAAAAAAAAAAGTTTATTCTTTTTAAATCATAATGACAACAGAAACTTCAAAAATGACCCTGTTAAGAAGTTTACACACTCTGGTGATTTTGGCCTGATAAATGCACAAAAGTTAACACAAATGTGTTTGAATGTCTACTAAAGGTAACCATCCTCACCTGTGATCTATTTGCTTGTAATCAGTGTGTGTATATAAAAAAAATGAACAGGGTCATTTTTGAAGTTTCTGTTGTCATTATGATTTAAAAAGAGTAAACACAGTTGTTTGTTAATAAATGTCTTCACCCAACCTCTAACCATGAGTGACAGAAGGGTTTTTATATTACCATTCATATTTTCTGAGAAAAGCCCAAAAAATCTGAAAATTCTGCTGGAGGGGGTGTAAATTTTTACACAACTGTATCTATCTATCTATCTATCTATCTATCTATCTATCTATCTATGTATATATATGTGTATGCGTGTGTGTGTGTGTGTGTGTGTGTGCGCGCGCGTGCATGTGCATGTGTGTGGCGCTGATGAAGTGGTATATTTCACTCATACCTGTTGTGCATACACTTTTTGGTTTATTATTGTGAAATTTCAGAGAACTGAGTGCGTCTTTGTGCACTACTCATGCATTAGGGCGGTGCTTTTCCACGCTTTCTGTCGTTGACTCTTAGCTGTGGTGGTGTTGTCTTTCTTCTTTAATCGGTCCTTTTCCTCCTCATAAGCCTCCATGAGGATTTCTGCCCCTGACGCTGCTCTAGTTGCCATGGTGAATCAGTGAATCTGTGATCGATGGCGGGGTCTATTTCACAAAGCTACGTGCGCGCACTGATCCAGGATTGGTTTCACCTGGCTTGATGAATCCGTGTCTGTTCATCCCGGCTTTGTCTTTGTGCAACCGACTGAGCCTGGGTGCTCCTGTTTTGGATTCATTGAACCAGCTCAAGCATTCATCCTGGATATCTTAATCCTACTTTTGTGCAATGGACCCCTGGTCTGTTGAGTCTCTTTATTGTCTGCAACTGAGTCTCTGATCTGCCCCCCTCCGACAGAGAAAGCTCCATCTACAGCGGCAGGCCGAAAGACAGAAAGACAGACAGCATCGCTCAGAGCATCTGCCTGCAGCCGGTCGCCAAATAATAGAAAAGGAAGTTGGGTAAAGCCATACCCCTCAATTTCTTTGGTCTCTGTAGATAAGTTTTGCAAATCCTTGGGACTTTCCTACTCCAAATAAAGTCTATAATATTTCCATCTAGTTTCTGAAAAAAAGATTTAGGGATAAAGACAGGGACACACTGAAAAAGAAAGGGAAAATTTAGGCAAGACATTGATTTTTATCGAATTAATTTGACCAGCAACAGAGCAAAGACCACCTCTCCAAGTCCTGCTGCACCTTGTGAGAAGAGGAGTGAAGTTGTGCTTGAACAAGGTCTCAAATTTATCAGTAATCCAAACTCCTAGATACATAAAACTATTGAAAGCTGCCTTAAACAGAAGTGTGTGTAGAGGAAATTTCCGGACAGCAGCATTTAAAGGAAAGATTTCACTTTTATCAAAATTCAACTTGTAGCCAGAAGTATGACCAAATTGTTCTAAAGTTGAGATCAAAGAAGGAACAGATTTATCAGGCTTAGAGATAGGAGCAAATCATCTGCGTAAAGCGGCCTCCACTGCTCAATGCCATGTCTTATCACTCCAAAGATGCCAGGGTTGGAGCGAAGTGCGATAGCAAGGGGCTCAATGACCAGGGGCTCGACTCTGTCAAAAGCCTCCTCGGCGTCCAGGCTAATCACAAATTCAGGATCATTGGAATTGGGGGAATTATACAAAACATGAATAAAAGTCTAAGATTGGAAAAGGCATGTCTATCCTTAATAAAACCTGTCTGATCGGGGAGATCACAGACGGCAGTACGGTCTCCAGGCAAGGCCAGGAGTTTGGCTAATATCTTGTAGTCCACATTAAGCAAAGAGATCGGACGGTACAAACTACAGGAGAGGGGATCTGAGTTTTTTTTTCAGAATTAATGAGATAGATGCTTGCAGTAAAGGTTGAGGGAGGGAGCTGGCCTCAAAAGAGTGTGCAAACATGTTCAGGAGGAGAGGAGCTATTTTACTCATAAATTTAGGATAAAACTTGATGGGAAACCCATCAGGCCCGGGGCATTTGGAGCTCTGCATAGAACTTGCTGCTTGTGAGATCTCTTGGATGGTGAAGGGCTCATCAAGGTGCTGCTTAGCTGATTCATGTATTGTAGGGATTACAAGGGTATCGAAAAAAGAGCTGAAGGGAGGAGAGTCACTGATTTGTTCTGACCTGTAAAGGGGGGAATAAAAATTTCTGAATTGGTTATTAATTTCCTGTGGATCAGTAGTTACACCGCCAGGAGTTAAGATTTGAGGGATTTGGTGAGCTAAGGATAATTGCTCCAATTGATGAGCTAACAATTTGCTCACCTTGTCTCCATGGTCATAAAGGGAATATTGCGATTTCAGCAACATCTCTTCAACTTGGAAAGCTGAGCGATTATCAAACTACTTGTAAAGACAAGTGATCTTTATAAATGGATGGAGAGGGAGAGGATGCATAAATACTATCAAGCTGTCATATCTGGGTTGTTCTGTCAATTTCTTCTTTCTCTGTTTTCTTTCGAAACTGGCATAGGACATGATCTGACCCCTGATGAAAGTGTTAAAAGTCCCCCAAAGCAGGGAGGGAGAGGTGTCGGGTGTGTCATTTGTGGCTATAAAGAGGTCTATTTTGGCTGACAAAAACAAAACAAAGTTTTCATAAGATAGCAAATGAGGATTGAAACGCCAGGGCAAATGAATGTTGAATTCCTCCCAACACTTAATCTAAGGTTAAAGGGGCGTGATCTGATATTACAACAGCATTATGAGAGCATGCACGAACATTTTGAATGAGTCTATTATCTAAGAGAAAATAGTCAACACGGGTGAAAGTGCTATGAACTGGGGAGAAAAAAAAAATCCCTGCCTTGAGGGTTAAAGAAACGCCAAGAGTCTGAATTATAACAATAGGCATGTTTAATGTTCCAGCAGGTGGGGCTTCATACTACAACATAAAGAATCTTTTTCTGTTGTAGCTTACATTCATCCATTCTTTGAACATCAGAGTGTACTCCAGCTTGTAGAAAACCTTAACAGCTATAGTTTGGATCATGTTACTCAGTGAACAGGTCTCATTTAGCTGTTTTTATTCTTTAGTGATATATTTATACCATTACTTGTTTTTTTTTTCAGTAGAAATAGTGATGTCATTTAGTCCCCTCTTTCTGAGCACATTCTGAATGTAGTTAGAAACCATGAAGTGAGCTCAGGCTGTCAGAATGTTGGAGCTTTTTAGGTCACTGCTGACTCTGAGCCACTTCCTGCTCAGCGTACATTGTCAGAAACATGAACATATACAGAAAAGACAGCTTCCTCTGGGGAAAAGGTAAACGTCAATTTGTTATTATTAACATTGCTAGTTTAAAATGTAACTGCTCCAATTTAACATAATGAGGTTTTTTATTAGATAACTCTGAGTGCCCTTAGTCATTTTGTTGCTGTGGTTTAAGCTATCTGGGAAGTTTGCTAAGGTTTTGCTCCCTCAGTCTGTTTCACTTATTTCAATATCTATGGATAGGGTCTCACCCTATATTTTTATTTACTGTAGAGATCGTTTCTTTTGAAAGACTCATAGTCATATCTGCCTCTAAAATCTGCAGCACATGGACTTTTATTTTCTTTCTTAGTTAACAGAAACTCAGAAGTATATATTTAGTAACCACTGGTCTGCACAGAAGCACAACTGGCTTTGTAAACAGCTCTGGATTTTATTTCCTTTTTTAACCTCATTTTACCTTGTCTCATGATCTGATCTTCTCATACACTGGGAAATCAGCATTGTTTTTCTTGGATGATGACATCTTATCACAGAAGACTTCAATGTATACTTTGCATGTCTATGTAGGGCTTCCACAGGAAGTCATAATGCTTTCTATATTGTAGAATGTGTCATAATGTCAGAAAATATTATACAATGAAATATAACAAAACACAGGATGCTATCAGGGATGTGAAACGAGTTGCTGCAATTGGTAGTGCGTGCTCGCAACAATTCTTTACCCAACACTGAAACCTTAGCAGCAATTTCATTTTGAAAGTTATTTTCCTGGACATCACCAGTTGTAATTACCCTTTAATGGTCTCAGACACTGCCTGGTACTCTAAAGGAAGGAGAGGAGCTACTATATCAGCCTTCAGTTTGTTATGTTCAGTGAACTACAAATGTTGGAGGACAAAAATGTGCAAAAATGAGCCTGTTGGTCTGCAAGGGAGTAAGGGAGGTAGTGAAAATGGTCCACATGTTTACTCCCTGTCTCACCAAATACTTGCTCCCACGGTTTCAGCTCCACCACCACAGGGAGAGAACAGTAAGTGGGGAGCTATGAAGACTTACCGGCAAGAGCTGCAGGATTCTTCTCAGGTACAAAGCTCAATGTTTCTTCCTCAAGGTCTCATGAAAAATGTCCTATTGTTCTCCTTCAGGTACAAACCTCCAGCAAGTAGTTCCCATGTTTCTAGGTCAATCAAAGACTATAAAACTTTTGATAATTTTTTTCCTTTTCTCCATATGTTTTGATTTACTTTAAATCTGATTCTCTTCATTTGTGTTTATTTCCCCGCACTTGACATTTATGTTTATTTGAATTTCGCTAATGATACGTTTGCAGAGAAAGCGTTGTCACTACAAGCTGATGGTTGTTGTAGTTGTCAGGGCTCAGAAATTATACATTCTGCCAGGGTATGCACAGCTGTAAGGTCCAATCAGCTTCAAATTAATCAATCAATCAGACAACTTTTATTTATGTAGTATTTTTCATATAAATTCAGTGCAGTGCTTGACTGTGAATGAACAAACATTTTACAATAAGATTTTATAGTAGAGACTAATGCACACCCCTGAAAATATATTAAGGTAGTTTAAAAGTTAAAATGATAATGAGCTCAGATAGAAAATTCAAATAAGGTTGTAAAAAATATTAAAATAGATGAAATGCAACAAATCACATGAAAGAAATAAAAAGGGCAAGTATGAGAGTTGGAGATAAAAAAAAGACAAAAACTCCAAAAGAAATG
Organism: Thalassoma bifasciatum; assembly: GCA_008086565.1. NCBI lineage: Eukaryota > Metazoa > Chordata > Actinopteri > Labriformes > Labridae > Thalassoma > Thalassoma bifasciatum. Next base: position 18,199 of record RPOG01003454.1, read on the forward strand.
AGCTAATAAATCATTTAATTGATTAAAAACAAATTCATAAAATTATAAAAACCTTCCACGAAAGCCAGACTGAACAGATAGGTCATTAGTTTTAGATGAAGTTTAAAAATGTCAAGGTTTGTAGCTCCTCTTAGATCCACTGGCTGTTCCACAGTTTTGGAGCATAGTGGCTGAAAGCAGTGTCACCAAAAGTTTTAGTTCTGCTCTGTGGAACAGCCAGGAGAGAGGAGCTGAAGGATCTGAGGGGCCATCCTTCCTCACTAAGCATGAAGCATCTCTGAGATGTAGTCTAGTGCTGGACCACATACTGCTCTAAATTCTCAAATAAATTCTAAAACTAACAGGCAGCCAGAAAGAAGATTTTCAAACAGGTGGGATGTGCTCTTCTTCTGGTCTTTGTAAAGACATATGCTGCTGCATTTTGAACTATTAGCAGTTGATGAACAGCTTTCTTTAAAAGACCAAAAAGGAGAGTGTTACAGTTGTCTAGCCTGCTGGTTATAAAAGCGTGCATTAGTCTTTCTGTGTTGCTCAGAGAGAGGAACGGCCTCACCTTGGAAATGTTCTTTAGATGACAAATGCTGATTTTGTGACAGAGATTATGTGTGGTTTAAAGTTAAAATTAGAATCAAATAAAAGACCAAGCCTCATGGCTTGGGTCACGTTCTTGTATATTTCGTGCGGGGGTCAGTTTCTCTCACTGAGCCTTTGAAATTATGATAAGTACTTCTGTTTTGACCTGGTTGAGCTGTGAAATGTTTTGTGACATCCAGGCTCTAATATCTTAAACACAGTTAAAAAGAACATCAGTCAGCCCCGTGTCATCAGGGAGATTGAACAAGTATTGTACAAGCCGTACCAAATTTTACACACGATCATGGTCCCAGTCTGAATTCATCTAGATATGCATCTTGATTATGGATATAGTTCCAGCTAGTGGGCCGCTGTGGCCCAGTGGCAGAGTCATTTACTTGCACTCAGAGGGTTGTTGGTTTGATTCAAGCTCCCTCAGTCACATGCTGAAGTGTCCGTGAAAAACACACTGAACCCCAAATGCTCTCACAGTTGGACAACATAAATGCGTTATAAATGGGTTAGTGAAAACAGTTGCAGATAGCTGTTATAGTAGTCTCCACCATCAGTGTGTGAGTGTGGAGTGGATGGGTGAAAGAGATCAGAAGTGTAAAGTGCTTTCAGTGATCAGAGGGGCTAGAAAAGCGCTATAGAAGTACTGGTCCAATTACCATTCAAATGGACTTAAGTCCTATTTATGAACATAAAATCATTAACACTCGCTTGGATGATTGATATCCACACTGGAGATGATAAATGTATCAAAGTTATAGCCATACCTAGTGATTAAAAGTAGTATTGCAAAGTACTCTATGTGTAAAATGAATCATAAATGCTCGCTATATGGGCCAGACCTCATTTATGCACATAGCTTTTTACTGAGGCGGCCCTGACTGCAGATGCAGCGGCTGTAATGTGTACAAGGAGGTCAGTGAATCAGGACTTGTGACAATTCTACTTTTGTTCACACCAGTACACCAGTACTTAAACTTGCACAGTCTCATAAAGCAGTTGACAAGCACAGAGTTACAGCTCTATGCTAACAGACTTTCACATGCCAGAACAAAAAAAAAAAAAGCAGTAAAGCAAAGAGACTAACTGGCTGTTGAATTGTGCAAACATGGAAAGTTTAACAATGTTGTGCCATTCACAGAGATAAAACGATACAGCAACTTTGTCTTGTTTCCTCTCCATCTATTGCCCCTGTTAAGGTTTTATTTACTGCCTAGTTTTAGTCTAAGCTTTTATACTGCCAGGACTTGTGTGTTGAAGCCCACCCACGAAAAATTCAAATATACACAGGATTCCTGTTTATATTTAAAAGGAAAAGAAAAAAGAAATCGAAACAGATTCAAAACAAGATCGTAAATCAGGCACATTACCGATGGTGATGTGTACGTTTTTATGTTCCCATTCAGTCAGTTTAGAATAATAGCCCCTGCTTGATACAGCAGGCATGTATGTGTGTGAGCTGAAGTAACTAAAACTCTCTTCGAACTGTTTCAGCAGAACCCCATCACAGAGATCCTCAGTTCTGATCTGGAGGAGCATAGGTGAGTATGAGCAGCTCACCTCTGAGTCACCAAGGCCTCTTTTTATATGTTCCACAGACACGGTGATTCATCCCAACTCCCACACCAAACTCACAGCCAGTTTGCTCAGTTTGACAGTCATCTAGCAGCTGTATTATGAATTTTACTTATGAGTCAAATGTCAATCCAGTTCCATTACTCGCCACTGCAGCAGTAAAAAACTCTTTAAACCTGCATCTCAAACCTTTGGCCTCAGCCTTTAAACCTTTCCAAATCTTTTTATATATATATATAAAAGAATGGCATCAAAACATTTTATATCCACGGGGTATGGTCAGAAAGGTCAAGTAGACAGCACAACAGCCATTTATTTCTTCCATTTCTTCATCCTTGTATAATCTTTACTGAGGAGGAGGATTCAGGTAATTCAAAGAAAACATGCTGAAGGCCATCTTAAAACTTTCAACATAATGCAAAATCATTTTTTGTTTAAACCTTTAAATGTTATGAGCAATCTACGTTTGCAAAGCTTCCAGGCATTAGAAATAATAGCTAGACAATTTCTACAGAAATTGTGAAGGCTGCGTTTTGAAGTTTGAATGAACTCTTTCGGTGAAAGCAATGGTGAGGCAGAAGTGCTGGAAAAAACTGTGTTATTTTGGAGTACTTTGGGAGGTTTCTCATGCATCTCCCCATTGACTTTGAAACACTGTTCTTCCTAAATAACGCGGCCAAAAATTAGAGAATGTCTGAGAAAAGTCATGAGCGAGCTGCTCATTTTGATATATCATTTGTGGGGGTTTTCTCAAAGCCCTTGGAGGAGACGCGCGTCCAGAACCTGTCCAGAAGATGATGAAAAAGAAGGGGAAAAAAAAGAGTCCAACGGAAGAACAAAAGGGGCCTGAGCCCCTAACTAAAGACAAGGGTCTTAAACCCTCTCACGTCAAGAACAGCTATATATCAGCAAGGACTCCCCTTCTGCCCATTTTTTTTAAATTCCTTATGCAATCTGAGAGAAAATATTAAACAATTGGTGTGCAACTTTGTGATATTATTTCTATTTTATAAACATCTAATGATCTCCTCATTTATCTATGTCAGTGATCATCAACTGGTGGCCCACGGTCTGAATCCAGCCCACCAAACTGTCATATCTTGCCTGCCACTGGATTCCAAAATTGGTTGACTGTGGTATAGGTGATAGGAGCCTGACTCACAAAGGCTAAAAATGCCTTAAGTTTTGTGAGAGATGGAAAAACATATGAACAATAAGCATCAAATAACAATGTTATGCCAAAATTAGATTTTCATTTAATTTTTATTTGAGGGCCCTGCCCCAAAGGTGACTGTCCAGTAAAATTCTGGCCCTGTGATAAATATTGTTGGTGACCCCTGATCTATATTATTTAGAGTCTTGACTTTCATTTTGATTTTTTATTTGTTTTGATTTTTTCGTGAAACAGTGTTTTGAATTTCTGTAGAACACATCTGAAAACATCTTAGCCTTTCTGGTCAATCTACTCTTCATGCATCATACTGGAAAATCTAATAAATCTGTTTACAAGCTTAGTTTATAAGATTGTTAGCAAGTCTTCACTGGCAGAGCTATTTTACCATGGATCTGAGCTTAAGAAAGCTATCAGCACATGAGCTCTGCTCTGACCTGCTGGGAACGACAGATGAAAGTTATGGATGCTGTGCTAAATTATTTATTATTATGCACTGTTTCTACAAATGATGAAAAACTAAACACATTGCCATTTGGACAAACAAAGGCTGTTTCCCTCCTTTTAGCTGGAATACGTGTTTTCCCTATCCACTGGAATGGAATTTATTTATGATCAAAGTCGTCCTATTGCAAAGGCTTATGACTTTTTTATGTTTCCTTGCAGTAAAAATGTTTCGAGAAACAGAGAGATTTTCCGAGGGAAAAAGAAATTCAACATGGACCCAAACAAGGTACATTTTTACCTCTTAATCCACAATGGGGACAATAGTGTGTCATGTTTTGTTGACTGACAGATCCTCCCCCCAAATTCTTCACATTCAAAGAATAGTAGACAAAGTCACCATCACATTACATGACATGAAATTGAAGGCTGTGCTGGGTAGTGTGTGACCAAAGCACCTGGAAAGTTTTTTTTTTTTTTGCAAGGTTGCAAAACTGACTTAAAGTTATGTATAAGAGTTGGCAAACTCTGGTTATTTACATCGTCTGTGGATGCTTCCTGTTGGGAGAACCATTTGGCCGAGCTCCAACGCTGAACTTAAAATTCCGAAGACCCCCTACTATGGGGTGAGTCATGGTCATAAACAGAACAAATGTTATGCATGTGTGAAACATTTTGAATGTTGAAAGAAATTTGCATTAACTAAAATAAAACCAAACAATCAACACTTTGATTACGCAATGTAAAATGGAAGGATGATGCAGAAATGATTCAGTTTTACCGAACGTACTCTGTTTTATTTTTTTTCAGAGCAAACCAAACACCTTTTTTTATGCATATATTCCTGGCATGCTGTGTGTGTATTTGAAGTGCAGAAGCAAAAAGTGTGCAGATGCAGCAGTCTGGTTAGCGTGAAAGCCTCTTCCTGTTCTCTGAAGTACAGCAGAAGCAGCTCTTCACCACAGCCTCTTTCCTCTTCCCATCTACATCTCTCTGTTCTCATTTCACATCTCACTCTACGCTCGCTCTCTTCAGACCTGAAGACGGGCATAAGAGGAAGAGGAGTTTGAGACTGGTCGAGGTTAAGAATGACTCAAAGTGAAATTGATTAGAAGAACCCCTCAGTGCTCGGGGTCTTATTTTGCTGAATTATCCGAGAGTTCCTCTAAGATTTCTACACAGCAGTGTAAAATATCCAATCAGCCTCACAAAAACCTACTACTCTTATAATAAATGACAGCAGGGATACAGGAAGGGGAGCAATACAGTGAGATGACAAATATACCAATCCAAAAAGTTAGCAGATTTGCTAGTTGGTTCCAACTGTCCAAGAAACAGAAATGAAACACATATTGAAACATTTGATTGATGATCAAATCAGAAGGGGAGCTATAAAAAACAAGTGGTTTTCATATCTTTCAACTCCTCTTAATCCACTGAACAAGTGATTCAGTGTGTGAAAACAGGTATGGCTATAAAAAGGTTTTATACCAATCTGACAATCAGTCCATGTTTCAGGGAATCCAGTTCCTGGTTGAACATGGTCTGCTGGATTGGAAAGCTGATTCTGTGGCTGAGTTTCTTTATAAAGAGGATGGACTTGACAAAACTGCCATTGGGAACTTCCTGGGAGAAAGGTACATGACATACACACTCATACACTCATATACACAGAACAAAATCACTTAAAAGTCAAAACACTCATCCATTGAGCTCTGCTGATACATCTGCAGCTTGGGGCAGATCCTCTGTTCATCTCACCATTTGTGACCATGCTTTGCTGTTTTTGCTTTTTGGTGATGTGTTGTAATATGTTGAAAGAAAAAATTGCCATTGAATAACTCTTTTTCTTTTTTTTTTCTTTTTTTTTTTACATTTTTTTNGACAATCAGTCCATGTTTCAGGGAATCCAGTTCCTGGTTGAACATGGTCTGCTGGATTGGAAAGCTGATTCTGTGGCTGAGTTTCTTTATAAAGAGGATGGACTTGACAAAACTGCCATTGGGAACTTCCTGGGAGAAAGGTACATGACATACACACTCATACACTCATATACACAGAACAAAATCACTTAAAAGTCAAAACACTCATCCATTGAGCTCTGCTGATACATCTGCAGCTTGGGGCAGATCCTCTGTTCATCTCACCATTTGTGACCATGCTTTGCTGTTTTTGCTTTTTGGTGATGTGTTTTAATATGTTGAAAGAAAAAATTGCCATTGAATAACTCTTTTTCCTTTTTTTTTTTCCTTTTTTTTTTTTTTTTTTTTTTTTTTTTTTTTTTTTTTTTTTTTTTTTTTTATTTTTTTTTTTACATTTTTTTGTATTACTACTGATTTTCAATAGTAAAAAAAGACCACTAAAAGAAACAAACTAAGATTACAGAGGAAAAGCCTTTAGTTTTCTTCTCTGTCATTTATCTAGTACATCAATTCATTAATTTGGTGAGAAATGAATTCTTCTTTTGTCTTCTGCCCATTTCATGCTTTTTTGGCATATGTGCACAAGCAAGCATGCATCCATATTTAATCTGACCATTTCTGAAAGGTGTTCAAGTAAGCTGAGCATTTATTAGGGGATACCCCACTCATCTCAAAGTCAAAAAAGCTCACATGAGGTCACGTGATCGAAGTGAGTTCAGCGTTTCAGTGAGAGCTCCGTGCTACTCAGCTCTAATTTTGAAATTACCCTGGTATGACTGTGACCTTTTGGAAACTTTGGCTGGCACATATAGTGTTATGTCCTTGGAGAACTTTAGGCCACAGTCTTTCAATGAAATGGGGAAAACTTTAAAAGGTAAAGAGAAGAAAGATTTGCCCTCGCTACTGTGTGTTAGCAGGCAAGATAGCGCAGACAAATCCGGCTCCGAACCCGCTGCTGATCTGGACCCGGCCTTGGCATTTAATGACAGCCATTATTATCAAAGTGCTGGACAAAAAACTAAGCCCTCTGAACGAGGGCATTCAAAAGTTAACCGCGGAGTTCCACACTGTTAGCAGATGGGTTGGAAGTGTAAGCTCGCAGACGACACTGCTGTGATCGGACGCATCACAAACAATGACGAGTCCGACTACAGGAAGGAGGTGGAACACCTGGAGGGCTGGTGCAGAGACAACAACCTCTGCATCAATGTGAAGAAGATGAAGGAGATGATCGTGGACTTCAGAAGGAGCAGACATCTCCTCCCTCCCCTGCACATCGGAGGAACAGCGGTGGAAGTGGTCTCCAGCTACAAGTATCTGGGCGTGCACATCTGGGACGACCTCACCTGGAGCAGCAACACTTCCTCTCTGGTCAGGAAGGCACACCAGCGGCTCTACTTCCTCAGGAGGCTGAGGCGCGCCGGACTGGGGAGCTCAGTCCTGACGGCGTTCTACAGGTGTGCGGTGGAGAGCATCTTGTGTTCCTGCATCACTGTGTGGCACGGCAGCTGCTCTGTGGCAGAGAAGAAGGCTCTGCAGAGGGTGGTGAAAGCGGCACAGAGGACTGTGGGATGCAGTCTTTCAACTACCACGGACATCTACTCCTCCAGATGCAGGAAACGGGCCTCCTGCATCATGAAAGACCCCACCCATCCCGCACATGCTCTGAGGCTGCGGAGCATCAAGAGCAGGACCACCAGACTGAGGAACAGCTTCTTTCCTGAAGCTGTGAGACTGTTGAACTCTGGTGGTCCCGTTTAGTGCCCCCCTGACAAATGAACACTGCAATTTTTGCACAGTTAATTATTTTATTCTGTCTATTTGTTAAAAAGGCTAGTTGATTGTGTTCTTCTTTTATTCTCTTTTTTATTGTATATTTGTATATATTTATTATTCTCATTTCTATGATTGGGCTTGCTCCGGGACCAGGGTAACCTAATTTCGTCCCACCCATGTTTTACATGGGTTGAATGACAATAAAACTCCTTGAATCCTTGAATCCTTGAATAACAGTTTGTCTCTTTGTTTGAGTAACTCTGGTGTAGAACAGAAAACATCTGCTGAAAAAACTGTAGCTGATATTTTGACACATTTCAGGTTAAAGAAATATTTAACTGTCTGACATTAGAATATTACAACAGGACATTTTGTGATTGATTGTCCAGCCCAACTCCAAAAAAGGAAGCTTTGATTTAAGTAGTGAGAGAAATATTGTTATAGAAACATTGAAATGACTACAAACCTTCCTCTTCTCCTTTGGCTTTGTTTTCTTTGGTAAAGCACCGTCTTTGTCTGCTTTGTCCTTCTTCCTCTCCTTCTTCCCCTCCCTCTTCTTCTCTCCATCCTCCTCAGAGCTGCTGCTCTTCTTCTTCACCTTCACGCTCTTTTTCGGAGGCTCCAGGTTGATCCCAGCGTCTGCCGTCCAGTCGGAGTAATCGCTGGAGTAATCGCTGCGAATAAAAGGATAAAAGTTCAAACACACACTCGTGTCTGTGAGATAAACATGAAATAAGTTCTAAAGTTTGTGTTTCTGACCTGGAGCTGCTGTGGTCGTCAGGCCACGGCTCCTTCTCCTCTTCGTCCTTCTCTTCCTCTGACGAGTGACCGTTGATCTGTCGAACCTGCTGAACCTCCGCTTCTCCCTGAAACACACACAAAGTTTAACATCAGTGATCAGACGAACAGAATCAGAAAAAAAATCCACAACTACGCAGAGGTGCAGAGCAACTATAAGAGAATTCTTTTTTGAAATAATTAATAATTTGCAGTTTTAAAAGTGTCAAATTTGCTACTTTACTGTATATTTACATGTTTATTAAGTGTCACATCTTTGACTCAAGAGTATATTTGCGACTGTATGAAATGTAAAATTTGACACCTCATCATAAACTTTCGGGTTTATTGTATAATCATATTTACAAAGTGTCACATTTGCAACTTTATAAAAAGTCATGTTTGCAACGATTTGGCAACTTTTGACTTAATGATGTTTCACATTTGCTACTTGATTATGAAATTTTCTAGTCCATTGAATGTCAAATTTGCAAATTATTGTAAATCAACGACTTAATAAAGTGTCAAGTTTGTAACTTATTGTTAACAAATGACTCTATCAAATGCCAAATTTGTGATTTATCTTAAATTTGCGACCTTGTAAAGTGTCAAATTTGTAACTTATTGTAAATCAATGACTTTATAAAGGGTTCAATCTGTGAATTTATCAGCAAATTTACGACTTTATAAAATTGCAAATTTGCCACTTTATAAAATCATATAAAAACATTCTACTGATAAGTCCTGGAAAATGTCTTATTTCAAGTTATTTACAGACTAAAATGAGGTGTGAATTGCTTGTAACAAGTCAAAAAAATCTGCCAATGGGTCAAGAAAAAAGTTTCTTATATCAAGACATCTTTATAGTTTCAAGAAACTTCAGGAGCAAATTCTTCTTATCCCATTGGCAGATTTTTTTGACTTGTTACAAGCAACTTACACCTCATTTTTGTCTTAAAAAAACTTAAAAATAAGACGTTTTTATGACCTGGTCTGGTGAATGTGGCTCAAATCAAGAACAATAAGACAATTTTACGACAAATAAGACAGAATGACTTACTTAGATTTCAGTTTTTGCAGTTCACGTCGTCGTACATTACAAAGATATTTAGTTGTTTTTAACTCCTGGTTTAAAGAAGTGTTCTCATGCTGCAGAAACCAGCATCAGTAACTTCATCTATTTTTAAAACAAAGCAGTTTCTGTTTGCTTTCTTACCTCCGAGGCGCTCTCGTCATCGTCGGCGCCCTCAGCGCTCTGTCGGCTCGTCTCCTCCATGGCAGCACGGGTTTGGTAGCCGTGGTTACCCTGGCTCCTCCTCCCTTCGTCCACCACACACTCAGAGGTGGGATGGACCTGAAAGAAGAACAGGAGAGTGGGCGAACAGTGAATGTGGAGTAAATCATAAGAAAGTTTGAGAATAGGAGTCTTGAAAGGATCAGGTGTGTGGATCCACTCACTCTGCTCTCTTTAGGGAGGGAGTGGATTGTTCTCCTCCTCCTCTCTGATTGGTAGATATTGATCTCCTCCTCCCCTTTCGCTTCACGCCAGTTCACCTGTCTCCTACAGAAGGATCATACAGAGTCGTGACTTTCATTAACACGAACATGTTAAACCAGGCTCCTCCCTGTGCAGTTATGGCGCTTTTCCACTCTACAATTCCAGCTCTACTCTACTCAGCTCTACTGGGTTTGGTTCTTTTCCTCTAGCCGGACTACAGACTCACGGTGGGCGTGGATCTCATAACACAGCTGCGCTAAAGTGCTGCGCAGAAGTGCGTGCATGTTCATCTATAACGCCACACAAACATCATTTTGTACTAACATATGTGCCACCGTGGTCTTTAAAGGAAAAAAAAAAGCTTTCAAAAGATTTCATTAAAGTAATACAGCGGCTCAATGTGGGTCGTCATGACAACGGAGGTAAACAACAGCCTGGTGCTGCTCCGTGGATCCAGTGAGATCACTTTAATTTTTGATTTTTGGGCCTGGTATAGCAGAGATTTTTTGTTGATCAATCATTCATTCAGTCTGGTTCTGTGCCGTCAGGTTTAAATGTCATTAAAAACCCGTCGCTGACTTATTCCTTTGCCTCTTGTAAGTGATTTGTTCAGAGTCAGAAGCTGCAGAGACGACATTCTCTGACCAATGAGTGACCGGCAGTCCGTCCACGTCACCTTTTAGTATCGGCTTTACTCTCTTAGAACCAGGGTAGAGCAGGTACTAAAAACTGGCGTCTGCCGCGTAGTACCGCGCTAAAGGAAACGCAACACAAACCTGGTAGAGACGAGTAGAGTAGGGCTGAGACGAGTCAGTGGAAAAGGGCCATTAGTGTCCTGCATGTGTGTGTGTGTTGTTACCTGACGGAGGCGTTCTCCAGCTCAGGGACCAGCACCCTGCGGCTCCATGCGACCAGGTCTCCTTCTGTGGCCATCTGGCTGAGAGGAGCGTTGCTGTGCATCTGCCTGACGCCCTCGATCTGCCCGCTACGGCGAAGACCAACGTTTGGAGGAGAGTGAACCTCAGTGGGAGATCCAACCGACCCTGGAACAACAGAAGAGAGAGAGAGGAAATAGTTAAGTGTAAAATAGAGCTGAACGGTTTTAGAAAAAGATCTAATTGCGATTTTTCTGGCAGATACAGCGATTTCAATAGGATTCACGATTTTCTTTAAATCAAGCTTTAGTGAAGTTTTAGCAATGTACAGTAACATTTACAAACTTGGCGGAAAATTACATTGAAACATCAAAAGCAGTTTTTTGGAGTTGTCCAACTCTACATCCGTTTTGGCTACAAATATAAAAAATTATGGAACGTATTCTGGGAATATCAGTTCCGTTAAATTTCACTTTTCTTTATTTGGGTGACCTGCCACATGATATAAGCAAAGACACTAAATATCTTTTAAAAATATTTATCATTGCTGCTAAGAAAGCTATCACCCGTAAATGGCTACAGGCGGATGCACCCACAATACAAAACTGGATAGAAATTATAAAAGAAATTCATGAAATGGAAAAAATGACTGTTTTATTAAGATTAAGAAGAGATTTGTATATTTCAAGATGGGAAAAATTGACACTTAATTTTGGAATAGTTGAGGTGGAGGGTGTCTGCTCCTCATTCCAACTTGCGAAAACAGAACCATTTAACATTTCATCAGAACATTAATTTATGAAAATACTGTTAAACTCCTCGGCAACGTTTTTGAAGTTTTTTGTCTTGTATCTGTTTTTTCTTTTTCATGTTACTTTTCTTTTCTGTCTTTGCTGTTCATAAATGAAAAAATGGAAATAAACTTTAAGTGTTAAAAAAAACAGTTATTTCCCCTGTTTTTGTTAAGTACATAACTCCACATGTGTTCATTTATAGTTTTGATGCCTTCAGTGAGAATCTATAATGTAAAAAGTCATGAAAACGCATTGAATGAGAGTGTATGTCCAAACTTTTGGCCTGTATTTTACCTAAATGGCGGGTTTTCTCCCCCTCATTGAGCGTGTCTCACCTCTGCTGGATCGGGTGTTCATGGTTGCAGAAGCAGGCGTCTCATTGGTTCCCAGTCTTTGGTCCTGTTCCTGCTGCAGCCTCTGAATCATCGTATCCAGGGGACTGGGACCATCCACCGCCTGCTCGCTCACCACCTGGTTCAGGCCTGACTCAGAACAGGAGAAGGACAGAGAAAAATATAAAAAAGAGAGGGTTAAATAATAAAGCTACCTTTCTGGAATCATGCACAGCAGCTTTTATCACCAGCTCACAGTTTCAAATGAGGCTTAAAAGAGCTGCAGACTCACTCAGGTCCTTTATTTTATCTGCACCTTTCAGAAACCAGCAACAGTTTCTGTTTATATCCCTGCAGAGATCGTAATGCACCCTGTTAATTCTGCTTTAAACTGCCGATCCTGATGCAGTTTGAGCTAAACGCCGCTCATTAAACACATTTGGATAATTTTCTGTGAGCGGTTTGATCAGCCTGACTGAGGTGACTTTGATCAGCTGACAGAAAACACACACACACACACACACACACTCCTCAGGGTGTGATCTCTGTACCTGAAGAAGTGACCCCCATCTGTGGGATCAGCTGCTCGTCCCTGCAGCCCTCCCTGCCAGGAACCAGGCGCTGGTACCGAGGCGGGTGGGGATTCCCGTCCACGTCCACCAGGAAGGGAGGGGGCATGAGGTGAGGCGCCTGCTGAGTCTGCTCGTCCAGCACGTAGTTGTTGGCGTCTCGGATCAGCGGTCGGTAGTCGGTGTGGAAGAACATCTGGTCTGCTATCTGGAATAATAACACCGCACACTTAGTGAATATATCAGAAAATAAAGGTGCATTTTTCATCACAGCTGTTTTTCTGACGCTCTGTGAGACCATTTGTTGTAGGAAATGCAAAAACTGAGGATGTTCTTAGAGTTAATCCCTTTCTTTATCATGTTTTTAACCGGAAAAAGCACTCAGGGAGGTGCCGGCACTAACTGTGCTGGTGTGCTGGAATGATCCAGAGGCAGAAAACTGCAGTTTTTCTATTTGTGACTGGCTCCAAATCAGCTGAACGTCATCAATGCCATTAACTGTTTTGATACCATTTAATATTTTCAATGCCAATGTTTCTTTTCTGTTTTTAATGACATTGTTTTGGCTCCATGTATATCCAGTTCTCACACATTGGGATGCATTAAATGGCTCAGAACAACGTTTCTCTCTTTTCTAATTGAATTAACCCCAAAACTAAAACTTTCATGCATTAACTCAAATATTGTGGCATGTTTTGAAACAAACAAAACTAAACTTGAATAGCTACCAGAGAACAGAAAATGGGTTTATAATAACACGGTACCTGCAGGGTCCAGTTGGTCAAATTTAAGACTTTTTAAGACCTTTTTAATGCCACTTTGAATGAAATTTAAGATCAAAAACACATAAATATAGTGGATAGTTTGGGGAACCTGCTGCATTACAACACAATCATAGCATGATCAAATTTAATTTTTGTCTGTTTATTGAACATAAAGTGATTTTTTCGAATTAATGGCTGTATGTGAAAGTGTAAACAGTGTCCCAGGATGCAGATAAAAATTTATATCAGCAGCTTTTAAGACAGAATCCACGCTAAGTCTCCTCGAAAAGTACAAAAAAACCATAAAAAAATCCTGCCCTGACAAATTTAAGACCTTTGAGTAATTTATTTAAGACCAGAGTATAACATTTCAATGAATTTTAGACTTCTTAAGGATGTGCAGGAACCCTGAATAATAAATAATTCATGGTAGTGCAATTGAGTTTGTCCCTACTTTTTTTACTTGACAGTAAACGCAAAATCCTGATGTGAATGGGAAGGTCTGCATCACTTTTGCACCTGTTGTTAACTGAAAACACTGTCATATATGTGCAATTTTCTTTAGTTTGTACATGTAATTTAGCACTTGTTATTTGGGATCTTAGTAGATAAGGCCCTAAATGCTCTACATCTGGAAAAATGTCATCTCATATCCTGGATTCTAAGGTGTGACAGTTTCAGTTTGACCTGTAACAGAAGTTTCTGGAATTAAACATCATGCAAAGTCGGGCGCATTAATATTTTAGTCGAGCGGTGTTGTTTCACCTTGTCGTACTTGCTGCTGGAGCCAAAACCAAAGATGAGCAGGTGTCCATGAGAGTCTGTGGCTGCAAAGTGCTGCCCATCTGGACTACATTTGCAGTCAAACAATGCTCCGTGCCCCTGGCCCTCAATCTATCCAGACAGAGAGAAAGAGAGAGAGAGAGAGAGAGAGAGAGAGGTGCACACTGTAAGTCGTGTTTGACACAAACAAGGCGGCTGTGGATCTACAAGTAATCAATAACACACATAAAAGGCAGAAACAAGCATTGAACAGAAACATTTAACTTAAATAATACATGAAAACACCACATTTATGACTCAGCCACTAACAACGTGATGGAAAAGCTGAGTTTCTTTTTAGGCAAACCCGCTGTAAGCATCATTTCTCATTCCCAGCAGCAGCAGTTAAACAAATCTGGAGTCTGAGAGTCACAGAGTGCTACAAAACAAAGCACCACCTGCAGAAAGAGAAACATCATTAGCAGAAAACTGTGGAGACAAAAGCCTTCGCTGTTCAGAGAAGAGCACACTGTTGCTTTCAGTTTCTTCTGAGGGTTTTCCTTCACTCTAAAAATAACTCCATTACATCACAAGATAAAATGAGTTTTCCTCTTTGATTCTAATTTAGTAAAAGTGGGAGAGAGTATTTGTTTCAGCACTTCACTCTCATCGTACTCAGTGTTTGGAGATAAACTGAAGCATTCGATTCATCTTCTCCTCGAAGGAAACATGCAGGTTAGAACTGTGTGTGTGTGTTTGTGTGTGTGTGTGTGTGTGTGTTTTCTGACAGCTGCAGGTGGACGGTGGCGTTAGCAGATGAAGCAGGGATCCAGATGTGTGAGAAAAGGTGATTCAAGTGTAGATTCAGGTCAGAAATTGTGTCTTAAGGGAGGAGAAACCTCATTTTTGTCTTTAAAAAACTAGAAATGAGACATTTTTATGACCTTGTCTAGTAAAAGTGGCTCAAATCAAGAATAGTGAGACCAATTTTACTAAAAATAAGACAGAATGACTTGTTTAGATTTCAGTTTTTGCAGTGCACAGTTTTATCATCAACAACATGATCGTCAAACTGTGGGCATAAAACTGATACTGCAAGCCTGAGTATTGGCCTAAGCAAAGTGGAAAAGTCTGCTGTGGTCTGACGAGTCCACATTTAAACTCTTTCTGGAAATCGTGGACATAGTGTCCTCCGGGCCAAAGAGGAAAAGGACAATCGACACTGCAAAAACTGAAATCTAATCAAGTCGTTCTGTCTTATTTTTAGTCAAATTTGTCTTACTTTTCTTGATTTGAGCCACATTTACTAGACAAGGTCATAAAAATGTCTCATTTCAAGTTTTTTAAAGACAAAAATGAGGTGTAAGTTGCTTGTAACAAGTCAAAAAAAATCTGCCAATGGGATAAAGATAAAAGATTCTTGTTTTAAGACATCTTTCTAATTTCAAGAAACTTCCCGGGTGAATTCGTCTTATCCCATTGGCAGATTTTTTTGACTTGTTACAAGCAATTTACTCCTCATTTTTGTCTTTAAAAAACTTGAAATGAGACACTTTTATGACCTGGTCTGGTGAATGTGGCTCAAATTAAGAACAATAAGACAATTTTTACTACAAATAAGACAGAATGACTTGCTTAGATTTCAGTTTTTGCAGTGCAGATTGTTCTCAGAGCAAAGTTCAAAAGCAGCATCTGTGATGGTATGGGGGTGTGTTAGTGCCCCATGGCATCATGGGTAACTGTCCCAGTATCAGTGAAGGCAGCATTAATGCTGAAAGGTACAAACAGGTTTTGGAGCAACATCTGCTGCCATCCAAGACACTTTGTCTTTTTCAGGGACGTCCCTGATTATTTCAGCAAGACAATGAAACCAAGACACATTCTGCTCCTGTTACAACAGCGTGGCTCCGTAGTAGAAGAGTGCAGCTACTAGACTGACCTAGACTGTTGAGCAACTGAAGTTGTTCATCAACAAGAATGTGAAAGAATTCCAGCTCCAAAGCTTCAACAATTAGTGTCCTCAGTTCACAAACACTGAACCAGTGTTGCAGCATCAAATTTAAAATGAGTGAATATAAAAAAAAAAAACACCAAAGTTTATCAAATTGAATGATGAATATATTGTCTTTGTAGTGTTTTAGTAGAATTGACTAATGTCCCAACTTCAGTGGAATTAGGGCTGTAACTGACTTGTAGGTAGATCTGATTTTGACGCCACACTCCTGTCACTTTATGAATAAAAGTCTCTTTCCTTTAGTCACACACTGATATTCATACAATCACACAACTTCTGTCACCAAATAACAACCTTTCACTTATTAACTCTGAGATCTGTCTGACTGACCGGAGCACTGAGTCACTCACAGACACTGATGCTGTCCTTGGTTACCGCGGCAACACAAGCAGGAAATACAACAGGAGACGCACTTAGACAGCGTTCAGTCAGCGAGGTGTCGTTGTTTAACTCTACCCTTGACTCACACACGAGGCCACAGAGAGAGAGAGAGAGAGAGAGAGAGAGAGAGAACAAACGCCAACGTGGAGCTGACTCAGCAAAACACAGAGAGAGAGAAAGTGAAAGCAAAGAGCAAAGTGAGACAGATGAGTGAAAGGGAAATGTGTGGGAAAGGAAGAAAAAAGCTTCTCTAAATCAATTCATGACACAAAAAATCACATCTGTGTCACAGGAGGAGGAGAGAAATCTGAAGATCAGTTTCAGCTTCAGTCTGACTGTTTAGAAAAAAAATAAAAAGAGGAATGAGATGAAGAGTTTAGAGTCTCACCATGTNAGGAGACGCACTTAGACAGCGTTCAGTCAGCGAGGTGTCGTTGTTTAACTCTACCCTTGACTCACACACGAGGCCACAGAGAGAGAGAGAGAGAGAGAGAGAGAGAGAGAGAGAGAGAGAGAACAAACGCCAACGTGGAGCTGACTCAGCAAAACACAGAGAGAGAGAAAGTGAAAGCAAAGAGCAAAGTGAGACAGATGAGTGAAAGGGAAATGTGTGGGAAAGGAAGAAAAAAGCTTCTCTAAATCAATTCATGACACAAAAAATCACATCTGTGTCACAGGAGGAGGAGAGAAATCTGAAGATCAGTTTCAGCTTCAGTCTGACTGTTTTAAAAAAAAAAAAAAGAAAGAGGAATGAGATGAAGAGTTTAGAGTCTCACCATGTTGAAATACGAGCGGATCTTGACTCCTCGAGCCAGGTCCCACACAATGCAGTTCCCATCATGCCCCGCTGAGAAGAGGATTCTGGGATCAAAGGGGTGCGGCTCCAGAACAAACACCTCATCCTCGTGACCCTGTCATTAAAGACAATTTTTAGATTAAGACGCACAAAGAAGAGAGACAAAATCATCAGTGTTCTCAGGTTTCAGCTCGTTAACGAAAGAGTCGAGAGAGACGGAGAATCAGGGCAGATTCATATTTAGGTCAATGACAAAAAACATATTTCTGAGAGAAGAATTATGTTTTCTAACAGATTTCAGTCGTTGACCAACATTTCAAAGTTTTTAGGTTCATTATTGTTTAGTATTTTTAATTTGAGCACCCAAAAATGTCAGGTGGTGCAACCAAATATATGAAAATATATTTATATGTTCCTGTTATTTTTTCTGTGTGAAATTATTGGCAAGTATCTCTCAAGTGTCTGTAGTGACTCATACATTTTCATTTTGTGTGTTTCATTTCTTTTATTTGTGAATAAGATAAATAATTTGATGTTAAAATAACATTTCACATTATTACATTGGTTGTACCACCTGACATGGAAATTGTTCCAGTCACCAATGAAGTGAAAAAACCTTTTTTATCAGTATTTCAGAGAAATCTACAAACTTTTCCACTTGGTCACAAATGTCATTTGGGCTCCTCTGGCTGATGCAGTTTCCTGTTTCCTGTTTTATTCTCTTCACTTTAAAATAAAAGTCTAATGTTACGGTTGCACCACCCTGACATTTGACAAGGTGAAAATTACAGGACAAAAGTTTTTTAATTTCTCAACAGCTTTAAAATTCTTTTTATTCGCAAAGAATGTTTTATTTAAAAAGGTTCAAGCATAAAATAATGCCACTGTATTTTTAATTTCCATTTACAATAACTGACATTCAATTTTTAGAGTTTAATTACTGTGGATACTTGTCAGGACGGTTGCACCACCTGACATTTTGGGGGTTTGAGGAACCAAAACACAAAAAAACATGTTATATTTTAATAGTTTAAAGATGTGTTCAAATAACACAGGTTTCATAGAATAAAGAAATACATGTGATGAAATACTCAATTCATGATGGAAGGAAATATTGCACAAATATGATTTAAGATCAGGAACAGATTGTGTGTCAATGATCTAAATGCTCGTTTCTGAAACTCAAAAATTCAGCAGCTTTTATGTTCAGTGATGTGAGTCTGTGTGTGTGTGTGTGTGTGTGTGTGTGTGTGTGTGTGTGTGTGTGTGTGTGTGTGTGTGTGTGTGTGTGTGTGTTCGTGTCACTCCTCACCATGAGGACGTGGACGAGGTTTCCTGTTATGGAGTTCCAAACCTTCAGCGTCAGATTGTTCGCTGCTGTGATCACCGTGCTGTCATGGCGATCCCACGCTACCATGGTAACCTTCAGCTTGGTCACTTTGTCTTCCAGTGGAGGAGGGTTGTACTTTCTAAAGGACGAAAAAACACGAGGTTTCCAATAAATCAAAGCTGAAAAACACTCCAAACAAGAGCAAAGCGGAGACTTGATGTGAAAACGTCTGTTTTTAAACCAGAGGATAAAGTTTTTATCACCTTCAGACTGTTCAGTGGAGTCATAACGTAAAGATTCAAACAGATTTATCTTTTTATCCCAGTTTCTGTGACAAACTGTATATTAACGAGGTTATCAGTGAATCTGTGTTTTTACACTTGTTGGGTCCATTCAGGCAGAAACGACTGTGATAGGATGTCACTGTCCTCTCGGTTCATTCACTGCCTGTAGTTAATCTATAATCTGTCTGAGAGCGGTCAGGTAATCAATCACTGTGTCACACTTTGTGCCACAGGTGTTCAACTCTTGTTTTTCCCTTTGGCTTCAAGAAGAGTTTCTGTAAATTTTGTAGCAAAACATTAAGCATGACCTATACTCAATCCAAAAAAAAAAAGAACTACAGACACTAGACATTTATTGTTCAAACTGAAAAAACTTGATTGTCTTTTACCAAATATTCACTGATTTTGAATTTGATGCTGCAACACATTCCAAAAAAACTTGGACAGGTTCATGTTTCCCTCTGTGTTTCATCACCTTACCTTTAACAGCACTCAATAAGTGTTTGTGAGCTGAGGACACTAATTGTTGAAGCCTTGCTGCACTCTTCTACTACAGAGCCACGCTGTTGTAACAGGAGCAGAATGTGTCTTGGTTTCTTTGTCTTGCTGAAATAATCAGGGACGTCCCTGAAAAAGACAAAGTGTCTTGGATGGCAGCAGATGTTGCTCCAAAACCTGTTTGTACCTTTCAGCATTAATGCTGCCTTCACAGATACTGGGACAGTTACCCATGATGCCATGGGCACTAACACACCCCCATACCATCACAGATGCTGCTTTTGAACTTTGACCTGAGAACAATCCAGATTGTCCTTTTCCTCTTTGGCCCGGAGGACACCACGTCCATGATTTCCAAAAAGAGTTCTGCAGCGTTTGTGTGTGTTGTTGATGTGTGACTTTGTCTTTGCATGGTAGAGTTTGAACTGTCACTTGTAGATGTAGTGATGAACTGTGTTAACTGACAATGGTTTTCTGAAGTGTTCCTGAGCCCACGTGCTAATATCCTTTACACAATGATGTGGGTTTTTAATGCAGCGCCGCCTGAGGGGTCAAAGGTCACGGCCATTCAATGTTGGTTTTGGGCCTTGCTGCTTACGTGCAGAGATTTCTCCAGATTCTCTGAATCTTTTGATGATATTATGGTCTGTAGATGATGAAATCCATCAATTCCTGCAGTTGGACAAAGTTGAGAAACATTGTTCTTAAACTGTTGGACTANTGACTTTGTCTTTGCATGGTAGAGTTTGAACTGTCACTTGTAGATGTAGTGATGAACTGTGTTAACTGACAATGGTTTTCTGAAGTGTTCCTGAGCCCACGTGCTAATATCCTTTACACAATGATGTGGGTTTTTAATGCAGCGCCGCCTGAGGGGTCAAAGGTCACGGCCATTCAATGTTGGTTTTGGGCCTTGCTGCTTACGTGCAGAGATTTCTCCAGATTCTCTGAATCTTTTGATGATATTATGGTCTGTAGATGATGAAATCCATCAATTCCTGCAGTTGGACAAAGTTGAGGAACATTGTTCTTAAACTGTTGGACTGTTTGCTCACGCAGTTGTTGACAAAGTGGTGAACCTGGCTCCATCTTTGCTTGTGAAGGACTGAGCCTTTTGGGGATGATGCTCCTTTTATACCCAATTATGACACTCACCTGTTTAAATCAACCTGTTCACCTGTGGAATGATCCAAACAGCTGTTTTTTCAGCATCAGCAACTTTAACAGACTTTTGTTCAACCTGTCCAAGCTTTTTAGGAACATGTTGCAGCATTGAATTCTAAATGTTTAAAGGTTTAACAGGATTTGCTAATGATTGTTTTCTGTTTTTATTTACGTTTTGCTTTTTTCGTTTTGCAGGACTTTCAGAGGAGCCAGACTCCTGACAGCAAACACTCACACACACACACACACACACACACACACACACACACACACACACATACCCGGGTAATTTGGTCTGCATGTCCAGCAGAATGCTCCTCCAGCCCTGAGGCTGCAGCTGCCAGATTCGTGCCGTACCGTCTCTGCTGCCGCTTACAAACCTGCAAAACACGCACACACACATTTATGAACAGATTCAAACTGAAACCAAAACACATTTTTATCTTTCTGCAACACAAAAGACTTTTCTTCTTCTCCACACATCAGGACACACTAATCATAAGTCAGTGCGGCCCCTCCTCTTTTTGTTTTTCATCTCTTTTCTACCACTCCTCTCTGCACAGACACTCCACCTCCCTCACTGCTGAGATTACAGCGACTCAGGGGAATTACATCTGAGCCTGTTTTTCTGCAAACTCCGCAAACACACACACTCACACAATTGCACATCTATACAAATTATGATGTGTGTGTAAGTGTGTGAGTGTGTGTGTGAGTGTGTGGAGGAGCATGTATCTGATGGAAAGTAAAGTTAGTGTTTCTGCTGACACCATCCAGTCACACCCAGAGGAACCATAAAAACCAACAGCGCTACACACACACAAACATTAACTACACCTTCTTGGAAGCTCACACACACACACACACAAACACACACATATTTTGTGCACACCTACCTGTCGCTGCAATGTGAAAATTGGATGCTGTCAACTTTGTCCTGGGTGAGAAAAATACAGGAGAAAGTGAAAACAAGGCAATAATAACAAGAATTCCCACGTCTAATCCTCCGTGTTTGACTTTTTAAACAATGCATGACAATTTAATCAGTTTAACACTCGAAACAGAGCGTAACCTCAGGTCCAAACACTCGCTCACGGTTCTTTCCCACCCTCTTCTAAAGATAAAGAAACTCCATAACACATCATAATATATTCGGTGTACAAATGCAGCTTTTTTTGTTCATAATTATCCAAAACTCCCTTTCAAAATTAACTGAGCTGACTAAGTCCCGCCTTCAAATGCAATGAGCCAATCACAGTGATTCTCATAAACTCAGATGTTCTCTGATTGGACGACCAGTGAAATGCATTTGCAGAAAGTTAGTTTTCATTTTATTTCAAGAGTTTTTCAGAGATTTAAAGATAAAAAATTGTCAAACGGTGTTTAGGGGTGCGTGCAACTCTGACACATCTCTAACACCTAATTTCGTGATGATTTTTAACCCTTTCCTAGGCCACATCTCAACTAAGAAAAGCGTCTTCTTATAGACCATAACATCAGGTAAATGTGAATAAAATGAACGAGAATGTCAACATTGTATTTGAGGCAACATGTAAGTTTGCTGGAAAGAAATATTAAGTTAACTTTAACCCTTGGGCTACCAAACCTGCATGTGGAATAAAAAAGTCACTTATCTTTATGATGAGTGGCATAATTTTTTTTCCATTTAGTTTATTTTTTTCAGTTCATTGAAACAAAAACACAATTTTACACATTAAAGTTTCTCTATTTACTCCAGTTTTCAGTACGGAATAGATGCTTTGAGACTGGTAGTTTAAATGCAGTATATAAAAAGTTTTGATAATAATCAAGATGAAATGATATGAAAAAATAAATAGTGATAATTTTTTTTTTTGCCAAATTGCCAAGCCCTAATCACAAGTGACGTCTTTGAAAATTGGCAAAAAAAAATCAACCTTCTGCCCTAGAAAAATTCTGTAAAAAATAAAAAATTCTTTGTTTTTTTCTGCTTTCAGCTCACTCTGAATGATAATCACGCACCTTGTATTTGTGTTTCAAAAATTCTTTAAATTCTATTTTTCAATTTCTTGTGATGCAATTTTTTCTTAACATTTGTAACGTTCCCCTCGCAGTTCTCCCTCTTTCCCCTAATTTGAGATTCTCTGCTTTAATAAGAACAATCTGAGGCCTTTTATATGATGTGTATAGAGTTAAAAAAGTTGTGTATCAGGTAACGTTGTGACTCACTGTGTGCGACTCAAGCTCAGAAATCTTCTCTGGTTGTCCCGACCCGAAGTAATAAACTCTGATGATGTGATCTGTGCTGCCTGTAGCCAGGAACATACCACCTGGAAAAAACAAAGATAAACAAAATATCATATAATGCACTTATTCTTTCACAACATTAAAGTTTATTTAGTTCATTTACTGACAAAAAAAATCAAACAAGTGTTTTGAATTTATGAGTGCAACTTCTAAAACATCTTCTGCGTTATCAAATGTGAGAGGTCAACATCAGTCTAAAATAGAAACAGGCTCTCAAAGACTGAAGTACACTTCTGCCACATTTTCTGAACAGCAGCAGATCCACTCGAGTGTTTCTGTCTGCTGCGCTCGCTCTCAAGTTAATTTGGGCTAATTGTGAACTTTTTTTTCCAGCTCGTCTGACGTTTGTCTTTCAGTCGTATCAGACGAGAGAAAACTGTGTAAATGAGAAGTTTGTCTGAGCTGACCTGCACTGAAGGAGGAGCAGATCATCTGGACACCAGGTCTGGAACGTTCTGTGAACTTACTGGGCCTCTGACTGAAAACAGACAAGTAGAAAAACACTTTTTAGTTTGAAACGCTGAACCATCAGTGAGACCAGGTTGTTGCAAAATAAGAAATCTACAAAGCTGAAAAAGGAGAAAATAACTCTGAGCTCCACACAATCATAAAAGCATCACATAGCATCTTAATACAGATGTGCTCATAAGGAGAATTTATGAGTTCTTCTCCTTTTCTCAGAGAATGAAAACAGAAACTTTTCTGTCACTCATGGTCAGCGTGTATTTCCCGCTTTAACATCAGTGACAGCTTTAAGTCTTTTGTGCTGGTTGTGGATGAGGGTCTTTATTTTCTCAGATGGTAAAACTGACCATTCTTCTTGGTAAAAAGCCTCCAGTTCCTGTAAATTCTTGCTCTGTCTTGCATAAACTGCAGATTTGAGGTCAGGAGACTGAGATGGCCACTCCAGAACCTTCACTTTATTCTGCTTCAGCCAATGGCAGGTCCACTTGTCCTTGTGTTTTGGATCATTGTCATGTGTGAACGTCCAAGTACGTCTCATGTGCAGCTTCTGGGCTGATGAGTGTAAATTTTCCTCCAGTATTTTCTGATAACATGCTGCATTCATCCTTCATTCATCAGTTTGGACCAAGTTTCCTGAGCCTTTGTAGCTCACACATCCCCAAAACATCAGTGATCCACCTCCGTGTTTCACAGTAGGAATGGTGGACCTTTCATCATAGGCCTTGTTGACTCCTCTCCAAATGGAACAATGTTTATGGTTGTGGACAAAAAGTTCACTTTTGCTCTCATCACTCCAAATGACTTTGTTCCAGAAGTTTTGAGGCTTGTCTCTGTGCTGTTTGGCGTATTGTAAGCAGGAAACTTTGTGGCATTTGTGTAGAAATGTCTTTCTTCAGCCCATTTTTCCTCAAGTGCCTCCTTATTGTGCATCTTGAAACNCTGAACACATGTTGTGCAAACTGTTTTCGTGTTTCTCACCCAAACTTGAGCGTCCGTGCGTCCCACTGCCAGAAGCAGATGGTGCCGTCAGCTCCGGTGGAGGACAGGTAACGTTTGGAGCCACAGCAGAGAGGAGAAAACTGCAAACACAACCACAGCCAGATAAATAACCAGACTATCAAAACATGCTGGTAACTCAAGAGCGGGTAAGAACAGACAGAGATTCTTCATGAGCTTGAAACAGAAACATCCATGACCACGTGAGTAAAGATGAGATTAGTCTGAAATATCTTTGTCATCTGCTTCGACTGAAATCAAAAACCATTCAAACCCAAAATGAGCCACACTAACAGTCTCCATCACATCATTACAGCAAACATGAGGATTTATTTCCCTCTCTTTGTGTCCTGTTTCACTCCTACATGCTGCCATAAATACCTCTAGAAGTGCACCAATAAGAAGTCAACAAACGCTCTCTTTTATTCTTCAGTGATGATTTTCTGAAGACTACAATGCCCAGCTGTTGCAGGAAATAACTCTGAAGTGTCAGGTCTTTGGAGGGAACAAAGAGCTGGAGGCTGAATGCCACAGACGGGGTATTTATGGAGTGTTTCTTCTATTTTTTTTTTTATTAGATTTCATTAGAAAAACTCTGGATAAAACCTGTCTTATCCTTTAACAGCAGGCGTGATCTGATTCTGCTCATGAAACTGAGACGAGATCTTAACGTGGTTTAATCAGTCGGTTACGTAATCTGTTTCCCCCCTTCTTCACCCCGTCTGTTAAATGTACTCGTCTGATGTTATCTAAAAACTGTTTTAGAGGAAGAAACACTTACAGAGCATGTTGCAGGTTACATTTTTTCTTGTGAATTACCTCTTAACTTGATCTGATAGTTGCTGTGAGGTAAATTAATCAGTGCTTTTATATGTTATACGACACAAAAAGGACCAAATCCAGAGGATGAAGTGTCTGTTTTTAGTTTAACTGTTTAAAATTCTCTTTTTAATGACTCGCGTTGCTGACAGCAGGTGTTATTTAATTTTAAGTATTATTTAATTTGACCATTCATTGAGGCCTAAAACCGTTGTCGCGCAAACAGGGCCCAAGATGGTGAAATATTGTGTTTGTGCTGGATGCAGAAAATCAAATTTAACAAGACATAGAGTCACAGGCGCCGCTATTTTGCTGCCAACGTTTGTGGAAGTAAAGAATCTGAGTGGACCCAGGTGACAAAAAAAGCCAAAAAAAAGCATCTATTTGTTTTTTTTCTTTCGAAAGTCTTATCTCTTTTTGGCTCTTTCCCGAATTATCCTAAGATTCCTGAAAAACTACACATCAACAGCAGCCGTCAATCATCATAAAACCAAACTTATTACCCGTTTTTTTATGTCTTAAAACTCATGAAAAACCTCAGATAAAAAAGGACTTGCAGCCAAATAACATCTTCATATCACTGCAGCGTAAGGATGAGAGAAACATTTCTATGAGGTGCATTGATTTTCTAAACCACCACCAATAAGAAATTAATGAGGAGACAAGGATTTTGACCAATACTGCAGCCGGCCACCAGGGGGAGCAGTTTTTGTGGTGACCTCAGCTCAGATAACAGATTTATTTCCTCTTTATTGACAGAAGTGACAGTCTGATCTATGGTTATGAATGTTTAACGGAGGCAGAATCAGCAGGACTCCCTTCTGTGACGTCACGCTCAAATGCAAAAACTGAAATCTAAGCAAGTCATTATGTCTTGTTTTTAGTCAAATTTGTCTCACTATTCTTGATTTGAGCCACATTCTACTGATAAGTCCTGGAAAATGTCTTATTTCAAGTTTTTAAAGACAAAAATGAGGTGTAAAAAGCTTGTAACAAGTCAAAAAAATCTGCCAATGGGATAAGATAAAAGATTCTTGTATCAAGACATCTTTATAGTTTCAAGAAACTTCAGGAGCAAATTTTTCTTATCCCATTGGCTGATTTTTTTGACTTGTTACAAGCAGTTTACACCTCATTTTTGTCTTTAAAAACTTGAAATAAGACATTTTTATAACCTGGTCCGGTGAATGTGGCTCAAATCAAGAAAAATAAGACAATTTTTACAACAAATAAGACAGAATGACTTGCTTAGATTTCAGTTTTTGCAGTGTAGAACATCTCCAGGAGACCCTGAGGTTTATAAGTTTGGCAAATTCTGCAAAACAATTGTTCTCAGTTTATTTCCTATGATTCTCTTAACTGCTGCCTTCAGGATACCTGCAGGTTTAAGACTTTTAAAGACCTTTTTAATGCCACTTTGAGTGAAACCTAGGACCAAAAACACATAAATATAGTTGATAGTTGGGGGTTCCTGCTGCATTACAACCAAATAAAAGCATGAGTGTCACTTAATGAGACTCATTCCAGTTAATTTTTTGTCTGTTTATTGAACATAAAGCAATCTTCAGTGCTCTCTGGTTAACAACTGGATGTAAAACATAAACAAATTTAAGACCTTTGAGTACTTTATTCAAGACCAGATTATAACAAGTTAATGAATTCAAGAATTTTTAAGGATGTGAGGGAACTCTGTGTCTTTAACCTGCAATATGCTCTCAAAGCCAAATACATAAATGAAAGTGTGAAGCACAGGCCAAAGACATGAGTGACCCTTTTGTTTTTAACTAACAAGCACAAAGACAGTGACTAATCTGTACCTGCAGTGAGGTGATGGAGGCTGCGTGTCCCTCCAGGACGGCTAACGGAGCACAGGTCTGTAAACACCACACTCTGATGGTTTTGTCACAGGAACCAGCAGCGATCATAGTGTTTTCGTAGCTGACAGCCATGTCTGATATCTCAGCAGCGTGTCCGCGCAGGGTCGCCAGGAGACGCCCGTCATCTGTTCCCCAAATCTTCACCAGGCAGTCGTCTGAGCCCTGAGAGAGGAGGAAGAGGGTTAAACGGTGATAGCAAACAACTAAAGCCTCCAGATCTTCATCAGAGCGAGCGTTTTCAATCCACTGAGTCACCACGATCTGAATGGTGCCGTTTAAAAAGCAGCAAACACTCTGACTCTTCCTCTCTGAGGTCAAACAGAGGTCATCACCTCAGTGTGAGACAGACCGCAGCTCTGTGAGGATTTATCTCAAACTGCAGAGAAACTTCACCGACTACAGCGGCTCGCCGAGGGTTTCAGACGAAGCTGTGTTGGTTTATTTCAGACAGGAAGTTCCCCTCAGGCTTGATCCCGTTCTTCGCCCTGAAGCCTGAACTCTAAACCCAAACAAACCCGACTGACCCTGCAGAAAGCCAGAGAGCGGGTGAAACCAAAGAGCTTTAAATGGTTTGAGAGAGGACGATCACATCACAGAGACATATTCTTCACTATCAGATAAGAGACAGAAAGACAGAAACCACACACATGGATGCAAACAAATGTCAATATCTAGTGTTCCTCTCAAAAAAAAGGCAAAAATGTTTCTATTAATATGATGTGAGTTGTCTACTACACCGTAAAAATGAAATTTGAGATGATTTTAAACACCAAAATAGAGAGTAAACATTGATGTCTTGGAAAAAAATGGCGTTGCAATAAACCTCTTTCTTTGTCCCGGTTCGATTCTTTTGCGATTTTTTTAGGTGCCGATTCAATTGAAATTGTGATTTTACAATATTGCAGATTTTTGCATTGATTGTGACGTCTTTTTTTTCCATGAACAGATGTTACGTCCTGTCACCAGGTAGTTAGTGGAAGAAAAGTATTTTGCCCGTTACTGGTTTTCCAGCGCGGCTTATAAACAGTAAAATACAGCATTCACATTTGAAAAATAAATCGATTTTTGACCCCAAAAAAAAGAAAACATTTTAAAATCTTGAGGTAAAAAATCCAGATAGTCATGTGAATCTATTTTTTCTTCCATCCCTAATATTTATTGTACATTTTTTTAAGATTCCTGCTTCACTCTGTTCAGCTGAATTCTCCCTGAAATGATGAAAACAAACTCTAATCACCTTTGTCTCTCTTTGCTGCCATGAGTTTGTGTTTGCAGAGTCTTAATCGTGTTGATACATGTCGCTATTACTTTTTTATAACATGCTCCTGCACAGAAAATCCATCATTTAAGTTCCCCTCCCCAAACAAATAATACTACATAATATTTATTAAATCTGTGATCATGCTGCACCTGCTGCTCTTGCACCTGCGCACCAGAGTCAGAGAGACAGCGTTTTGCCTTTTTGACGGCTTGAATGATATTTTTCCAGAGACGTGAATCAATGAAATGTAAAGTTTAGAGACATTTCCAGAACAATGCATTGTGTGAAAGTCTGATTTCAACAAGAAGAAAACTTAAACTAAAGCTTAACTGTGACATTAAACTACAACAGTTTCAAGTTTTATAGCAGCTCATGAAATCAAACGGTGCGGGAAAGACTTTTAAAAAGTTAACAGTGAAAAAATGGCTCTTTTTGTTTACAGCTGTTATAACTGCTATTGGTCAAAGACTTTAAAGAAGGTAAATGAATGTTTTTTGTTAGTAAATACATTTGGAAACAGTTCTTACCTACAGTTTTCATCCTTATATAAGTCAGTTTCTGCACATTGTGAAAACTTGGTTTGAAGAAAACCATGAATCAAATTGAAATTGTAATATCTGTCGGAAAAATCGCAATTAGATCTTTCTCTAAAACCTTTCGGCCCTATGGTATTCTGACACATTTGAGGTTAAAGAAAAGTTGCACTGCCCGGGATGAGTATATTGGGATTTAATCTAATTTGCAACCAATTGCCCAAATTTTTTTGCTCCTGATAGATTTTCTTAACTACTGTGCACATGACGCTGAAACTACGCGAATAGATAAATTGTGCAGCCCCAGTTGTTTTGTTGGCAAATGTCACAGACCTTTAGATGTCCTACAATCAAAAGTAATTCTGTCTTTTTGTATATGTTACAGAAAATGAAATAGTGGGACTGACCTTCACCCTCTTGTGCTTTGTGTCACAAAGAAAATAAAAGTGCAATCGAAGAAAAGAAGAAAACAAAGGTCTTGAAGCAGAATATTTCTGGCTGTGATCCAGTTTCTAAAGAGCTGAAGAGTTTCTGATCCAACATGCAGTCAGACCCTTCTGTGCCTTGATTACTGATTATGTCAAAATAATTTAGAAACCATCAGGCGACCAATGTGAAGAGGAGAAAGCACAGTGTGATGTGGTTTAATAACAAAAAAAAAAAAAAAAAAAAAGGAGGAAGCTGGAAATCAAGAGTCATGATGAAGCCACAAACACAGAGGACATATTCATGTATTTTTAGAAAGGCACACAATAATCTCTTTATTTATTAATCAAGTTTTCACATCCTAAAGAGAGGTTTGTGTCGAGACAGTGGGATACAGACCAGCAGATGTGTTTGTCCTTTTGTGAGAGCTCTGTGTTTTATAAAACAGGCCACGCTGTATCAGTCTCAGCAGAGATTTTTGGAGGAAATGTGAGATGAAAACAGAACATCAACCCCCTCCTTTGAATAAATCATAATCAGCCTCTCCATCACCGAACAGGCAGAACAGACTCAGACTGGAGCTACGCTTTTTCCTGCCGACTGATCCAAACAGCCAAACGTCCCCTCGGTGATTTACACGGAGCTCAAGGACAAAACGGGAAGAAAAAAAACACAGAGAGATGAGAGAGATGTGGAGAGACTTTACACAAACTTTTCCTCTGGATGCGAAGTTGTGTTTGCAAACATATCAGAGACAAATATGAGGCTAATTCGTCTCGTTGTGGTAATGAGCGTCTGAAGCTATATCATACGAATCAATGTGGCGGCGAGCCAGTGATCGGTTTCCCACGATTACATTCACTCTGCTCATCGATTAGAAATGATCACACAGCAGGTGAAGACTAAATAAAAGTGTTTTCATTCAATCTGCCCGACACTGCAGCAAAGTCTGGGTAAGAACGACTGAAGGGATCCAAAAATAAAAGATAAATATATAAATAAAAATGATCTTGTGATGAAAGGAGCAGCAACAGAGAGAGAGAGAGAGAGAGAGGGGGAAAAACACGAGAGAGGGAGGGAGACCAAGAACGAATTTTAATTTTGGCACTTAGCCAGCGCCTCAGAGGAAACATTTTCTCCAGTTATGATGTGAAATCGCACGAAGGAAGGAGGGGAGAGACGAGAGGAGAGGAACAAAGGAGGGGCAGAGCGGGGTGAGGGGGGGAGAGAGAGCGCAAGAGTGTGTAAGAACGGTAGAAAGAGAGAGAGAGAGAGAAAGAGAGAGTCAATCTAACCCCCCTCCTCCTCCTCTTTCTCTCAGCAGCCAGCCATTTTTAGAGATTTAAGAAGTGAAAGCTGAAAATGGTGTAGAGCAGCAGGCAGTGTTTGACTGGAGGATCCAAACAGACGGACCACGACGACATTGAATCAACATTATCTTATTGTTCCTCCAATATTTACCACTTCACTCCTCTTCGCCGCGGCTCTGGGATCAGAAAGTAGAACAGCATATTTCTAGAAAAGTGGGACCAAGAGGGCAAAGGTCAACTTCCTCCTGTCCCTGAGTTCACTGAGGTCTGCTGCTTTAAAAACCAACATAACCCTGAGATGAATAAAAAAAACAAAACAGTTCCACTCAGAGGAAAGTGAAATTGTGATTCTTTGGCACTTTTGGCTGGACAACTAATTTCAAATTAGATTAACTTGTGACACTGGCACATTAAAGTGCGTGAGTGTGAAAAAGAAATAATGAAAATATGATGAAACACAGGTGCTCAAAGCAAAAGAAAGAAACGTGATGTACTGTGTTTTTCAAGAATCAAAATAGTTCTTTTCCAGTGTAAAGAAGGGTTTGAGAAAAGGGTATGGTCAACTAAAAAGTAGGAAATGTAATAAATGTGTCCAATTAAGTTGCCACGTAAAGTTATAAATAAAGGATGTGGCGTGGAGGAAGAGGAGGAAAAAGTGAGAAGGCGGCGGGAAAGAAAAAAGAGTGTCAGACAAAGGTCTGCAACTAACCAAGAATCATAGGGTTTTAAGTGAATTGATGTGTAAGAAGTGTGATAAAAACATATCCGCACAAACTAAAACTTAAAGAACTGTGTTGATGACTTATATTGTGCCGTTCTGTGCACGAATTGCACCGCGTCACCGGAGCCGACTCACTAAACTGAAGATTTCCAAAGTTTGGATTATTTCCTCGATTGGAACTTTCTTTTGGGCTTTTTTGATCATTCTTATTTTGTATGGACTTTTCGGCCGAGGATTTTTGGATTATTTCGTTTCGGTTTCCGCTTTTCTGGAGTAAAGGATTTTCCGTTTCCATGGACAAAAGGAGCGCGGTTAAAGGACGCTGAAAGGACTTACAACTGTTAAAAGACTGCTTGGGACGATCGGGTGACGTAATTTTGTTTCATATTTCGTTTGGGGTTTGTGTTTTGTGAATTTTGAGGGGCTTTTTGTTCATTCAAATATTTTGTGTTATAATTAAACTTCGGGTTTCCGTTCGCATTCTAATGGGTCCGTTTACTTTAACACTTCTAATTTCATTTAAACCTAGATACTGACCTTTTCAGTTCAACGAAGAATCACAGGGTTGCTTGTTTTATTTCATATCTAAAAAGAATCCCCTTAAAGCGTGTTAACGTGTGCAAATTGAAGAGTTTGAGCGTCAAACTCACAATATGACCTGTTTCTTTGACCTGTTATAGTACCAGATAAACTTTTTGGCAGTTAATGTTTCCTGCTCTACACCAGTGTTACTCAACCAATGAGCCAAATTCTTTAAATTTAGCCGTGCAAGACAAAGAATTTAAGAGGTTAAAATGGCAAAAATGACAAGACTCAGCAATAAAAATAAGTGTTAGGTGGCAAAAAATGGTTAAACGGTAGCAAAAATTGGCAAGAGAATTGGGAGAAAACTGGAGAATTACTCAAAAGTGATGAAAAAAGAGTGAAAAGTGACTAAAATGACCATAAACTTACAACAATGGGCAAGAACATTCTGAGAAGACTTGGAAAATAGACAGAAAGCAGCAACAATGGGAGAAAAGTGACAAAAAAAGTGGGAATAAATAGCCTAACAAAAAATGGTAAGAAAGTTGAAAGAATTGCCAGAAAAGTACAAAAAATGGTGCAAAAGTTGTGGAGAAAAAAAAAAGAGAAAAAAAAGGGCCACTGCTTCACGTGGTCCCCCACCTTACTGCTTGTATGCTGTTGTTTTTAATTGTATTTTATTATCCTGTTTTTATCTTCTGTTCGGCGACCTTTGCTGTCCTGAGAGGCGCATATAGATGAATGTATTGTTATTATTATTATTTTTACCACAAGAGGAAGCAATAAAAATGAGTTTTCAGTAACAAAAATGGTCAAAAAACAAGAAAATGACAATGTAGAGGAAAATTTGGTCCAAAAGAGGCAAAAAAGAGTGGAAAAATTACCTTGAGAAGAAGCATTAGAATTCGTTTTGAGTTGCAAAAATGGTCAGAAGCAAGAAAATTTGGCAGGAAGAGTGGCAAAAAAAACTTGAAAATATTCCAAAAAGTAGCAAGAAATGATCCAAAAGATGAAAAATGACCAAAATACTGTTAATAATGTTATTGTTCATTCCCAACAATTGTGTTAGTTTAACAACACATCAAATAGGAACCTAAAAGTAATCACAAATAGGTTATTTTTGCAAATGTTCAGCCCTGTTATACAGATAAAATCCCCCTCCTCCTTATATGAAACGTTATTATTGCGCTCTGATTTGTCTTGAAACGCTCTTACAGTCGTCTCTGGAAACATTTTCATGAGCTGATGTCAGCCGAGACTTATGGGAGACTCTGGACAAACGCCATCTTTAAGTTGAGACCGCTGTAAGCTGCTGAGGGTTTGGTGAAGGAAAAAAAAAAAAGAACCAACTTTGGAAATTTCCCAACAACCTGCCGTCAGTCAAAACCTGAGGATGAGATCAACCTGAAATAAAACCACAACAATACTCTGTTCTCCTCTAACAGCACAACAGCTGAGCTCAGATGAGTCAATCTGCTCGTCTTCAGGATGGATCAGCTCGAAGTGTGAGTCACTCAGTAAAAGCATCAAACCACAAACAGGTAAACAGTAATTACCCAACCAGAGCAGAAGCATCAGGGTTAACTCAGGCTTGGTTATCTCCGTATGCAAAACAAACGCTTTTATCAATCAGACGGAGAAAACAGGAGATGACTCTTCACTAAAACAAGGAAACTATCAGCACAACAAACACACACGGTGACAGGTAACACACACACACACGCTGGTGTAACACGCCGCAGCCTCTCACCGTGAAGATGCGCCGTCCCGTCCTGTCGAAGGTGACACAGTACACCGACGACAAATGTCCCAGGATCCTCTTGTGCATCTTCATGTGTTGGTACACGGCCGTGGGCACCAGCTGCCGTAAACGGTAGGAGCCGTTCAGCCGGCGGCCGTAGCTGGTTTCCACTGAGCCAGGAGAGAATGACAATTTATTAGTTACGTAAAACAACTTTTACATCGTTAAAGTGATGTAAAAAGTTTAAAGTTTAAAGTTGTAAACTTATGGAATAGCTGTGACAGTGAATTAAAAATGTGTAATTCACTTTCTTCATTTAAAAACATGTTTAAAACCAAAGTAATAAGAAAATATGTAAATCAAATGTGAAGAAAACAACAACAAAATATTGGAACTTGGGTTGTGTTTGGTTGTAATATTGTTAAGGATTTCATTGGATTATTTTTACTACTATAATATGTTTTGAAAATGTATATCTTTTCTCCATTAAGAAAACTTATGGTGTTACTCAGACCATGTAATTAAGTTGATTAAGTTGATTAAGTTTATTTCTACATTTATTTATTTGTTTAATTTTATTTTATTTTTTGCAAACGGGTCAGCAAAATAAGTCTAAGCTTCAGCCTACACCCTTTCAATTAGCTTCAACCATTATGTGATATTTGGATCTATTATGTATTTGTTGTGCATGGTCTTTAAATGCTAATCGAATAAACTGAAGAAAAAAAAACTGAAACAAAACTGTTACTGCAAAGCTCAAAATATACTTTGTGATCCACAAGGATAACGGTTATTGATTCCTCCTGTGCTTTTTCTGTGTACAAAAACTAGTTTCAGAGGTTTTCTGGTTCAACATTTTACTGAATTTATCGATATACATGGATTGTTTTAAAACAGAATTTCAACTTTCATCACAGAAACACATCACAAGAACATTTTGTGAGTAAAACTGAAACCTCTAAATGTGAAAAAACTAACAGGTGAATATTTTCCTAACAGGAAGTGCAGGCTCATGGTTGCTAGGCAGCCAACTTCAGTCAATAAAACACATAACATAACAATACATCTGATATCACCTGATGTGGGATTTTTACACATTTCTATTTATTTATGCCCAGAGATCCAGGAGCATACAAAAATATTTGCTTTCTTCTCTTTAATTACATCCAGTACGACTGGGCAATTCATCGTATATGAGATTAAATTACAATATTCTAATCCCAGACAGTTTAATATTTCTTTAACTTTAACTGTGTCAGAACATCAGATACAGTTCTTTGCAGTAGATTTTTTTCTGTTCAACACCAGAGTTACTCAACTATTGAAAATTACCTTTGCAAAAAAAGCAATTCAAGTGGTTAAAAATGACAAGAAGTAGCAATAATGATAAGTTTACGGTGGAAAAAATGGTCAAAAGGCAAGAAAATTGGGAGAAAACTTGTTAAATAGTCCAAAAGTGGCAAAATAAAAAGTGAAAAATGAGTGTCCTGGTTATTGTCGTGCTGTAATTAATGTCAATGCTCATTTCCAAAAAGATTTCCTCAAAGTAATCACACCATAAATTGCATTTGCAATGTAGAGGAAAATAATCGTAATTGGCAAATCATTCAGCTGTAACACAGAAACATTCAGATTCATTGATCAATTTCATATGTATTTACCCAGAAACTTAAAAAAATGTTGACAGAACCTCTAAAGCTACTTTTTGTACTCACAAAATTTACAGGAGGGATCGATAACAGCACTTGGGTCAATAAATCAATATTGAAGACCTTAACGAGCAAGTTGCAGTGAAACATCTGACTCATAGGATAAACACTAAAAACTCTCTTTCTCTAAATTCTGAGGTTTTTTGTTTTTTTTTACCAATATTGGGTGGGCTCCCGTAGATAATCGGCGGCTCTGGTGGACGCCCACAGTGCAGCGCAGCCAACGCCGAACCTTTCCACACAACATGTTTGCAACCTGTAAAAAGAGAATATAAACCCAAAGCATTAACACACACATATTCTCATATTCCAGTTTTTCCTACAGCTCTTCATGCAAATTTAAACCTGCATCAGCGGTGAAATAATGAGTTGTAGAGTGAGGTTTGTAACCGACACATGCAGAGAAATAACTGCCTGAGACGTGCGTGTGTTCTTATTAAAGTGTGTGAAGTGTAAAGGTGATGTTTCCTCTCACTCTTGGTGGTGCGCAGCAGGTTCTGCCGGCCGGCGCCCAGCAGGCTGGAGAGTCCGGGCACACTGGCGGGAACCTCCCTCTCCAGCAGCGGACACACTCTGGAGCAGACCTGCAACAGGTGGTCTGCATTGATGTGCCGATAAAGCTTCACCTGCAACACACACACACACACAGGTTTCATTCTCCAGTTACTGTGTGTGTTTCCACATTTAAACTGAGAGTCACTGCTGGTTTCAGAAATGCAAAATATATGAAAATAAAGCTGAAGCACTTTAAACCTGGAAACTACAACTGATAAAACATTTTCCAGTGTGTCCTCACTCAGAGAGACGTAAAATGTTCCCGAATAAATCAGCATGTGGACGAAAAGGTGTTATTTGGCTTCAGTCCATTTGGTTTGAACCACTTCAGTGTGAACACGCGCAAACAAAATCATTTTCTGCCGAACGAGGAGAAAGCAGATGACAAGGTCACTACCTGAAATGATGTGAATTTCTAAAGGTAAGAAACATTTCCAAAAGCTGAATCAAATGATTTTTTTTTTCCTCTGATGGTTTCAAAACAGGATAAACAGAGTGAGGGCCCTGAGAGGGAAACAGAAAACTGGAAACCTTGTTTGGATTTAGTGTGAGTAACTCCTACACTGTAAAAAATCTCACTGTGTTATCTGTCAATCTGTTATTTTACAGTGCATGTACCATAACCTATCTTTACAGTATAATACTTAATAAAGGATTACAATGCATGACTGTAAAATAACAGCAACATACTTGCACCACTGTTGCATGTGTTTCATGGTAATTATACATAATATTTACAGGACTTTTCATGAAGAGTTGTGTGGAAAAACATCAGTAGTTTACTGATATCTGCACTCCCTACTGGAATGTACTGTATTTTAGTACAACAGTGTTATTGTATTGGTACCTATGCACATCCTTGTGCCTGCGAGGGATCGAAAGAGTAAGTGATTTTCAGTACCAGACATGAGCATCAAGTAAGGTTTTAATTTGTGCGTCATATAGAAAAAACACTGCATTGTTGTTGTTGATTTATGAATAATTTAGATTAAAGGTTTTCATGTTGAAGAAATTTGTGAAACAACTGTGATGTTACAGTGGAAACTGTTGACTGTTGTTTTGAGATACCTGTTAAAGTTTATAAATCCAGAAATAAACGTATTAAAACTGAAATATGTTGGGACTTTATTATTGAACAAATTAACATTTATTACAACATAAACACAAAAAAGTACTAGTACTGATTCCTTGGTACCGGGCATAGTATATCCATGCCTAGTTGTAGTAACTATGTTGCAGTTATGGGTAAAGCTCGTGAGCTGTAGCTCTGTTAAACAGCAGGGAGGGGCTAAAGTGAGCTAATATGTTTTACCCATAATACCTCTGTGAATTGTAACCTCACAGTTCTTTCATCAGTGAGTGATATGAGATTCTGAGAGTTTGAGGGTGGCACAAAGTGTTTCACAGCATCAACAAGTCAAGATTAACAATAAAAAATAACTTTTATAATGGTAAACAAACATTTAGAACCACACAGAATATTGCAGACAATATAGTGTTTTCTAAATGTTTTATCTACAGTAATAACTGCACATGTGGACAAAGCAAGTTCCTGTATTTTGAAAAATCGAAATTGAAATTGGCGTAAAAACCACAATTATATTTTATTTTTTACAGTAAGACACTGTAAAATTACAGTGAATAACAGGCAGCAGTTGTACCAGTAAATTATACACACAACCGTTTTGCAGTGTAGACAGTCAGTCAATAACAGAACATATACAGCCTGAGCCACGTGTGTGATATTTAAGTAAACAGTGGACTCTCATGTCCACTGTGTGCCCTCCACATTCACAGAAACAGTAACTGTTAAGTTACAAATCACACAGGAATTCTGGGTACAACTTTAAAGCTGTAGCTCTGCTTAACAGCTGGGAGGAGCTGAAGTGTAAAGCAAAATGATGGAGGATAAAGGGACCAATGAAGCAGGAGTGTAGGGGAAAAAATGATCAAGATGTAATTTGTAATATCATCTGATCTTGATTATTAACGCATTTTTAAAACTGGTTTTAAACTGCCAGTTCTAAGCATCTGTACTGAAAATTAAAGAAAATAGAGACTAGGTCAACATTTCAAGATAGAAAAATAGAAGAAATGTGCCTCTGTTGAAAAACACACAATAACTGAGTAAACCAGTTTTAAGTCCTGAGTATTTTTGCAGGTAAGCAAGACCCAAAATAAACAAATTGCCTCCTCGGGAATAATGAAGACGCCTTAAAATGCAAACACTATCATTATTAAAAGAAATTGTGCTGACTTCTCTGGCAACGTAA
The DNA here is from genome assembly GCA_008086565.1 of Thalassoma bifasciatum. Taxonomy (NCBI): domain Eukaryota; kingdom Metazoa; phylum Chordata; class Actinopteri; order Labriformes; family Labridae; genus Thalassoma; species Thalassoma bifasciatum. The sequence goes on from RPOG01003454.1 coordinate 56,007, forward strand.
GAACAGAAGTGTAGCAGGAAAACGCCCACTCTGATTGGCTGTTATCTAACATATTTCCAATTGAGTACATTAAAAACATTCACAGCTGATCACTGTAATTGATCTGAAATGTATCATGATCATATATAACTGCCCAGCCCTAAGGGAGCGTTATAGTTTCTTGTAAAAACAGAATAATTATTGCTTTTATTACACTACATTGTTCCCTATTTGTAGGGAGCTGTATCTGTTAATTGTCAGGATGTGGTTGGGGAATAACATGACCTCCAAGCATGTGCTCTCACCTTCTTGTTCCCATAATGCAATGCAGAAATATGAATAATAACTGTTTTCTTTCCTTAAAGAAATAATTCAGCAAAATATTGTTTTCATCCATTAAACTGTAAATTACAGTGTAGAGAAGGCAGAGTTCTTTTTCTCAGCAGTCTGACAAAATAATGGATTAATAATTAACTATTAATGACCATAAAATAATAGTCATACTGTACTTTAAGGATGAAGTCAGTTGAATAAATATAACCTTTTGTTTTGTTAAGTGTTTGTCTTGTAAATGAGCCAAGATCCTGTTGACATGCTGCGTAGTGAAGCAGCAGAAAAGGGGGTGTGGCATCCAACAGCAGCATATATAAACCAGGCTGTTGTAAACACAGTGTGTGTTTGACTCCACGGTAACACACACACCAAAGCGACAGATACACCGAAACACACGCAGGATGAAAAGCTGAGAAATGTGGTGTGTGTTTACGTCAAAACGCAGGATTATTATGATTTATTCCTTTAAAAGGAGACGTTTGGTAATCAGGTGATTCTCATTTAAATATGTGAGAGGGGTCAACGCTTGGGACTAAACAATTAATCCATTCACACACACATTAATTCAATGCCTATATCTGAACACTGACAGCAACACACACACACACACACGCGTGCGCACACACACAATTAATGACCCCTTAATTGCTTTTAACATCCTTGCAGGTTCAGAGACGTGATCAGTGTTTCTAAGCACATATCAGCACAAAGCCCAGACTAAAACACACACTCACACACACACACATGAGCATAAACAGTGTGTGTGTAACAACAATATGCTCCATTTTACTTGCTTCAGAGAGGTAATGGATATCACTCTCTACCCGAGTAACAGCAAAAAGCACATGGCACCTTTAAACACACACACGCACGCACACACACACGCCTGCAACCTCTCTACAAACATCACCTTCATTTTCAACACCGAGCAAAAATCAATATCACTTCAACAATACACACTCAGAGTCTTATTCACAAACACAAAAACAAACCTGGATCCCACTTATTATTCATATTATAATTAAAATAAATCAAATGTGTTAGTGTAATTATGGTTAAAATAAAAACAATGTGAGTTTTTAGGTATTTTAAAGGTGTGTTTCCTCCTCATGCTGCATGCAAAATAGCAATAATTTGATAAATAACTAAACTGCATTAATTAGCGATAATTAATAATGTTTGTTATTACATTGTAATTAAATCAACGTTGATTTCTGATCATTGCCCAACCCCCCTCTTGTTCCTAAGCCGGATATCATTCAGCAGAACACAGCTAAAACACATGCCACCCTCTGCCTGCAAACATCCTCTCACCATTTTGTCTAATTATATCTAAAAGAAAACTGCAGTATTTTTTTTTTTAATGGAAGGAAATTATGCACAATAGACAGGAGGCAGGCTGATCGGCTGAGCATGGGAGGAGGAGGAGGGGGGAGGAGGAAGGGGAGGACGGGGAGAGCCGAGCAGGAAGAGAGAAGAGAAAAACACACACGAGCAGGCAGAGAGACAATTATTTCTAACGCGTAAAAATCTTCATCCGAGTAAATGTTCACTTCATGCACAGAGGATTTCTTTATGTTTCTGCGTGTGTGTGTGGAAAAAGGTGGAAGAAAAAAGGTTGTTTGAAAAATACAGGGTAAAGGTTATTATATTAATAATTATGTAAATTAAATCTAAAATAAGAATAAAGTAGTTAAGGGTGTTTCAGCCCAAAACAATCGCAGATGAATAAATAAATTCGGATGATTAATTCTCTCCACGCCCCCATGCGTAAACTGCGCTTTCATGCAGCCCTGTTTGTTTACATTACAATTAGCACCAATTAATAAAAGCGATTATGAGATATCAGTCTAATATTACCTCGCATCTTCACAAAAAGTCTCCTCTCCTTTTCCACCCGAGCTTGCACCACAATCCTCCAAAAAAGCGCTCTCCAAAAATGTCTCCACAAAACGCGCACAGGAGCCCGAAGTCAACCGGGAGCTGTAACTCCAGCTTAACTGAATATACTCTTTATATTCTCTTCAAAATGTCCTGTTTTCTAACTCTTGCCCTCCTGTGTGTTTTTCAACCCCATGCACACAAATTATGCTTCTAAGCAGGACAAGAGCGCCTCCATCTCTCTCTGGCTTGTGGCGCAGGGAGTCCCTCCTCCGGATCCTGGCGCTCCTACACCACAACACTCATGACGTATCAACATTTCACACACAATTTTCCAACAACTATTACAACCTTTTGGACATGCATGGCACCAAAGTCGCACACCATTACGCACAGGACGCACGGACGCGACCCCTTGGTGCCACAAATCGGCCCCAACTTGCAGTCATCTCACCCTGCAAAGTCCTTTTCAGTTTTTTTCTCAGCCACCTGATTTAAAAATTGCGGGAAATTCAATTTTTATTTTGCTCTCTAAAAACTTTTTCCTCAGTTATAGGGCTCCCTTACCAAATTTTCGTACGTCCCGGGGTGTTCCTGCCCTGTCCAGTCCAGCCTTATGGGTAGCAGCTGAGATGGAAAAATAGCGCAGAGTGTGATTATCCTGAATATAAGTGTATCAAGTCGTGTTTTAAATCAGAAAATGATAAATCAGGGTAAAAGCAACATGACAAAGTACAGTGCAGAGAGAAGCATCTCTCTCGTCTTGCTGACTGCTTACCTCCTTCTCCTCCACCTCCCTTATCAGGGTCTGAAAATGGCATAAAAATACAAAATTACACTCCGTGACAATTTCGGACATGTTGTAAATTCTCCTAAAATACATAAAAACCAACCTCAGCTGCTTTTTGACACGGTCCAGCTTCTAGAAATCGGGCTATTAGGAAGTACAGTTCTGGTTTGGTTGGAGGGAGAGAAGAGGACGGGAGCTGCGTTAGAAGAGGGCACCGAGGAAATTGGGGGGATATTACAACAATTATGACATATTTGACGATCTCCTTTTACTCACCAGAAGTCAACTGCGCGATGTGAGTACTGTCTGAAGCCATTTTGGTGTTGTTTGGCAGGGCAGCGCAGAGCCTGTGCTGGGTTTAGGTGTCTGCCCTGTAGCTGTCACTGTTTATCCACCAGGAAGAGGCTGCCTCCATTCAGCTCTGCTTTCACACAGCCCCGGCTGCGTCCTGTATCCCTGCGCGGAGCGGGAGTTAGTGCACGCTACGACCGTTACCCTCTAAAACACCCTTTTACTCCCACAAATATCCAACAGAGGTACTTTCTTCCACCTTAGTGTTTTATTCTGTAAATTTTAAGCGCACTTTCAACTTCATAGGGGGTTATTTCTTCGAATCCCCCTCCCCCTCAAAAGAGGAAAAAAAAGCGCTAGCCCTCTGCGGAAGAATACACACTACGCACGCTACCTACCGACCGTTGAGGCGAGGTAGAGAAATGGCAGCTTACATTGCAGCAGAATGCCTTCTTCTTCGCACATTAACGACATTTCCAGCCTCATATTTCTTCAAATCTTTCATTTTCAGCTTCACAAACTACCCTCGGAGCTATTTAACCTACTTTATAACGCATTCCTCTGTTTTGGTAGCTGCGGATGTCGAAGAAGGTTTCCGTATTTGAGCTGAATTTGTCCCTCTCTGCTCTGTTTCATGTAATAACACAGCTTTTTCTGTGTCATTAATGTGTCTTTAACTGGCCTCGTTTGTCCGTATTGAGTAACAAAATGTCTGGCTAACACACCCACTCTCTCTGGGAGCCGTTTGGTGGGGAAGTCGTCCATTTCTCTTCCAAATACTGCCAGGCTGTAAAATGGGGGAAGGGTTGAAGAAGAAGGGGAATGCAGCTTAATGAATGAAAGAGGAATTTAATGCCAATCAGACGTTGATGAAAACTAAACTAATCACAGAAATCACAACAGTGAGCACTATACTTTAATTTATTAAAATTTACTTGGATTTTTTTGTAGATTTTTCACCAGTTTTGCTGTGTTTGTATTCACAAGTAAACTTCAAAAAAATTGGAATTCAAGCAAATCTTAAAGTCTAATTTTTCATGAAAAATTTCTTTTAAAAAAATTAATATGAGCTATTTCAGTATTTTTTTGCATTTCACTATGAAGTACTTTGGTATTTTAGCTTTTCAATATGAAATATTTCAGTATTTTTAGCATTTTATAATGATTACAGTATTAAGTATTTTACAAAGAGGTATTTCAGTATTTTTTTTGTTTTTTTATGATGTATTTCAGTATTTTTGGCATTCTATTATGAAGCTTTTCAGGAGTAGTATTTTTTTACTTAGTAATTTTAGTATTTAAACATGAATTATTTCTGTATTTTTTAATAGTGTAACACGAAGTAATAAATTACTTAAAAAACTGAAATAATTCATATTCAAATACTAAAATTACTAGAAAATAAAATATTACGACTGAAAAGCTTCATAATAAAATGCTAAAAATACTGAAATACTTAAAAAATAAATAAAATACTGAAATACCTCTTAGTTAAATACTTTATATTGTAATTATTCGTTATAAAGTGCTGAAAATACAGAATTATTTCACATTAAAAAGCTAAACTACCAAAATTGAAATTCAAGCAATTCTCTAAGTCTTATTTTTCATGAAAAATATCTTAAGAAAAATTTTAAAATACTGATATAATTCATATTCAAGTACTAAAATTACTAGGAAATAAAATATTACTACTGAAAAGCTTCATAATAAATTGCAAAAAAATACTGAAATACTTAAAAAATACTTAAATACCTCTTAGTTAAATACGTTATACTGTAATTATTCATTATAAAGTGCTGAAAATACAGAATTATTTCACATTAAAAAGCTAAAACTAGTCAGAATTCTCAGAAAAAAAGTCAGAATTCTGTGATTAAGATTCTAAATACTCAGAAAAAAGTCACAGTTTTGGGTTTAAAGTCAGAATTCTCAGAAAAAAAGTCAGAATTCTGAGATTAAAATTCCAAATTCTGAGAAAAAAAAGGTCAGAATTCTTAGGGAAAAGTTACATTTCTGGGTTCACAGTCAGAATTCTGAGATCAAGACTCCAAATACTCAGAAAAAAGTCACAGTTTTGGGATTAAAGTCACATGTTTTTTTACTTCTGAATAATAATCAATCAAAATATTGGACCATGTCTTTATATTTTTATTTAGATAGTTCTTACCAGTGGCCCAATCCTCTTGTGTACAAAGTACTACAAAAAAGTAAAAGCCTTTTTTTTTTCTTTGACCCCTTCAGACCCAACGACCTCATATTTGGACATAATATTTCTGCTTTTCAGACCTATGAAAGTTCATTCTTTAACCTTTGACCCCTTAGCCACATTACTGCTCATGTCATCTTTTGGTGATATTACAACTTTACACCCATTTCAGGGTAAAAAAAAAAACCCAACCTGTATTTATCTTCAATAATACAAACAGCAAACTCATAACACTAATATAACAAACATTAAACTCACTGTTCAAAGACCCAGTTTAGTTATTATTCTTATCAGGCTTTAATGATCCTAAATAACAAGAGAAAATGCACATCAGAAAAAAAAGCTCAAGTTTCAGGTGGTTAAATAAACATATCTCCATCACAATGTGCTTTAAACATCCTAGAGTTACATCCATTAAAGCACAACATGTATGTTTGTGTTCTGCCAATAAAGTTTGTCAGTAAAATAATCAGAGACTCTGCTGCATAAACCGGTTTCTATTTATAAAGCACGTGTTTGACTCAAATCCCTGGCAGATACTTCAGGGAACAGACAAGTTTTTGCTTTGGAAGATGATGAGATATAAAGTTGAGCAGACGACCGACTAAATCTCTGGCTCTGATGCTGATTTCACTTCACTCTCTCTTTTTCTTTGAGATAAAACACAAAGCACTCTGTTATAAAACTGCTTTTTTTCACACAACATCCTTCATTTACTGTTAAAATCACACATGGTTCACTTACATGGATGTGTAAGGTTCACATTATCTGATAAATATGTAATAAATACACATATTAAATCTGGACATGTTAATGTCTTAGGGGCAGATTTACTTTTTAGTTTTTTAGTCATTAAGATATTTTGTTGGGCTATTAAATATAATCTTTTCTCTTGGAGGAAAGATTGTCTGTCCAGGTGTGTAAATAGAATATCAGTCAGAAGTAATTTATTAGTTGTGACACTTTTTTTCTTTCATGTTTGATAAATTAATCTCACACCCTCATGGATTTTAAATTGACTTTGAAAAAGGTGGAGAAATGCTGCAAATTTAAAGAAAGATTTAAGGAAAGATTGGGTCATTTATTGAGGAAGAGTAATCATTTTACAGTCAGCATTTATTGTACAATAAAATAATAACACGTATGATCGACAAAACGCATTTGATAATTTAGCTCTTCAAGATTTTTTAAAAGCCAACCTGAGAAAAACAACAAAACAAGAGAAGATATTGAACAAAAAAAGTAAAAAATACAACAAAAATGAACCTTGTCTCCATGGCATTAATCTAATAATTGAAAGCAGTGGGGTTAAGGTTTCAACAATGTTCTTCTAATAACTTATTTGCTTGCCGACAAAGTAATTTGTCTTTATTTTTTATCACTTTTATTCCATATTTTTGCAGGAGAACTCGCCCGTACATGGGTCAATGAGGTGACGTCCCCTTTTTTTGTGTCTGAGTGCAATATTTCCTTCCATCATGAATTGAGTATTTCATCACATGTATTTCTTTATTCTATGAAACCTGTGTTATTTGAACACATCTTTAAACTATTAAAATATAACATGTTTTTTTGTGTTTTGGTTCCTCAAACCCCCAAAATGTCAGGTGGT
>RPOG01003455.1:0-63095 GCA_008086565.1 Thalassoma bifasciatum
TTAATAAATGTAACTGCATTCCAAACATTCAGGACACATTCACACTTTCACACTTTCTTTGAATACAGTGGCTCTGACTGCACAAACATTTCATGAACAAATACTATAAACATTTCACAAAATCCCCAAATATTTTTTTAAAAATGTGAAAGCGCATGTGATGGAACACAAAGTGACAACACAAAATGTGGAAAACTTAACCTCTGAAAACAAAACAAAAAAAAAACAGTCACAAAGAAAATATTTTCTTTTTGAGTTTTAGTTTTAGGAAAATTCTTAAGCAGTTTTTAAAAATGTGATCTAAGAAATAAAAAAATGTTTTGATGCAATGAGAAGTTTATATGACTTGGCCTTGATCAGGGAACTTATGTCATCATTTACTTCTATTTATTCAACTGCATGTCAGAGAGATGTATTGTGTTTTTGATTTTTATTAACCTCTGTAGTTTGTTACTTTCTAGTATTAGTTTATAATGTTTGGTTTTTATACCTTTATTGATGGCATTTTTGCAATCAAATGATCTAAAATGTTTCCAAGTTAAAACCAGAGCATGAGAATTAAACCATTCAACTGTTGAATGTTTTATGAACAGCTATTAAGAAAAGAAAAGCTTTCAGCTGTCAGGTTGCTAGGTCATTTTTTCAGTTAAGGACACACTGAATACAGTTGTGCCCAAAAGTTTACACCTCCCAGCTGAATTTCTGATTTTGTGGCCTTTTCTCAGAAAATATGATTGATAACACAAAAAGCCTTTGTATCACTCGTGGTTGGTGGTTGGGTGAAGACATTTACTGAAGAAAAAAAATAGTTTACTCTTTTTCAATCATAATTACAACAGAAACTTCAAAAGCGACCCTGTTCAAAAGTTTACACCCCTTTAAAATCAATAACAGCTTGAAATTCTTTGTGGTCGTTGTGGATGAGGGTCTTTATTTTCTCAGATGGTAAAACTGACCATTCTTCTTGGCAAAAAGCCTCCAGGTCCTGTAAATTCTTGAGCTGTCTTGCATGAACTGCAGGTTTGACGTCTCCCCCCACTGGATCGATGATATCAAGGTCAGGAGACTGAGATGGCCACTTTAAAACCTTCAGTTTCTTCTGCTGTAGCCAATGGCAGGTTGATTTGGCCTTGTGTTTTGGATCATTGTCATGTTGGAACATTCAAGAACGTCCCATGCACAGCATCTGGGCTGATGAGTGTAAATTGATCCACCTCCGTGTTTCACAGTAGGAATGGTGGACCTTTCATCATAGGCCTTGTTGACTCCTCTCCAAATGTAACGTTTATGGTTGTGGACAAAAAGTTCAGTTTTGGTCTCATCACTCCAAATGACTTTGTTCCAGAAGTTTTGAGGCTTGTCTCTGTGCTGTTTGGTGTATTGTAAGCAGGATATTTTGTGGCATTTGCGTAGAAATGGCTTTTTTTCTGGCGACCTGACCATGCAGCCCATGTTTCTCCAAGTGTCTCCTTATTGTGGATCTTGAAACACCCACCCCAATTTTTTTCAGAGAGTCCTGTATTTGAGCTGAAGTTATTTGAGGGTTTTTCTTTGCATCTAGAACAATTTTCCTTGCAGTTGGTGCTAAAATTTTTGTTGGTCTGCCTGACCGTGGTTTGGTTTCAGCAGAATCCCTCTCTCTTCACTTCTTAATTATAGTTTTAACAGTGCTTCTTGGCATCCTCAGTTCCTTGGATACCTTTTTAAATCCTTTTCCTGTTTTATACAGTTGGATTACCTTTTCTCTCAGATCCTTTGACAATTCTTTTGCTTTCCCCATGACGCAGAAACCAGAAACTTCAACCCAGCACTGAGTGAAAGATGCACGTGTCTGTCAGGAGCTCAGAAACTCACTGAGCTTTATAAACACACACTGATTACAAGCTGATAGATCACAGGTGAGGATGGTTACCTTTAGTAGACATTCAAACACATTTGTGTCAAATTTTGTGCATGTTATCAGGACAAAATCACCAGGGGGTGTAAATTTTTGGTCAGGGTCATTTTTGAAGCTTCTGTTGTCATTATGATTTAAGTAAACTATTTTTTTCAATAAATGTCTTCACCCAACCACTAACCATGGGTGACAGAAAGGTTTTTGTGTTGTCATTCATATTTCCAGAGAAAAGGCCAAAAATCAGAAATTCTGCTGGGGGGTGGAAACTTCTAGGCACAACTGTATGTGTGTGTTCTGGATGTCAGTTGCAAAGTGATTACTAATTTTATTGTAATGATATTTCTCAATAATAAATGATTGATTATAAAAACCCTGGGGGCCCTGCTGAGACATTTTCAGTCTCTGTCATGTATGGATTTGGTTTGTGTGGTGTTACTGGTGTTTTGTCTTCTACATTAGACCAGGACAGAGTTTGAAGTGCTGACCTGAGGGAGGGGCATGGTCTCAGATGTGCGGCGTGGTGGAAAAGCAGAGCTGACAGGGCTGCTTCTTCCTGTGTGACCAATGGTGTGAGCACGCTCCTCCAGACCTGTCCTCTTCGCCTGAGAGACGGAAAATAGAATAAAATGTAGGTTTCTGATACGACATCAGTCACATCTCAAGAGACAACTAAGACTGAACAGCTGTTAAAAAGTTAGACAAAAAAAGGATTTGGATTGTAGGATTGTAGGATATGAGCACCAGCTGGTTGTGAGGCTGATCTGAAGCTCTGCGCCGTGAAGCTTCAGACGTGGGTGTGCATCGCTGTTCAGGTAAACTCCCCCTCTTCACCTACAGAGCAGAAACAAAGGTTTGTTGGTCCTGGAAAAGCAACTATTTGAGACAGAGTGGTAAGAGCAATGATAAAATAAATGCTAGTTAGGCCCAAATCTTTATGTAAAGTTTCAGTAGGATCTGTTCTTAGTATGAATTATTAGCTTAATGAATAAGGTCACACGGCATCAGTGTAATGTCTGATTCCAGGGAGTGTTTTGTGTATTATTTTCTGCTTTTGTCATTGAATTAAAGAAGTAATTGGAGGAGTTTATCAATGTTCACAAAGACTAGAGAAGCAACAGGAATGATTCCTGTATAGTAAAGCATCACAGGGGTCCTGGTGATGTGACCTTTGTGTCTAACCATTTCAATTACAAGCACCTCTCACCGACTGAGCCAAGGACGGACTCCTGCTGTCAGAGCTGCCGTCGTTCAGGTAGATCTCTCTGGTTTTAGAGATGGACGTGGTTTTGTAAAACTCCACCAACTTGTTGAGGGATGTGAACTTCTCTGACCACAGGAAGTATTGACCTTTACTGTCCTTCATCACCTTGAAGTGCTGAACGTCATTCTCATGCCTGAATGGGAAGAAGACACAGAGTTTTAGATTCGAAGCTTTAATTCACCTGATCATGAGGGGGTGCTACACCAGCTCTGTCACTTGGCTCTGCTTTATTGCCCTCTCCTGGTGAAAAAGGAGAACTACAAAACTAGAGGTAGAAAAAGTCTCATTACGCATATCATAAGTATTCTTTTTTTTAACTTTGACAGCAAAGTTTAACTAAATATCAGAATCACACAGACTTGGTTATTCATTTTTTTTCAACCAGATAATCCAGATTATACTCTTTCTGTCTGTCCAAGATGACTTGACTGGACCAGCCGGATACATACTTTTGTGACTTTTTTCAAGGGCATTAACAAAGTTCTTTACTTTACCACTTACTTTGTCTAAAGGGGCGCCAAAATCAACACTAACAACAAAATTCAAAAAAGTTATTTGAATACACTAGTTTATGTGTAACATTAAAGCTTACTGATTACATATCTTATCAGGACACAGCTTTAGTTCCTAATTCACAACACTTACTTAATGTGCTGTGCTATTCTAGCCCTAATTTAGGGCAAAGTAAACCAAAAAGTGTCAAGCGGTATCAACAATTGAATTCCTTTTTTTATATGTTCAAGTTCACTTTTTCTCAGCCGGGATCAGGATTATCCTTATTGATTTGGATCAAAGCTATCCACCAGCTACCCAACATCTAAATATTAAAGCTTTACGAGTGACTCTCACTTAAGGATTCAGCATTAACTTCTGAGGGACCTAAACTTGAAGGTCTTAAGAGAGCATGGGAGGCAGACTTAGGGGGTGAGATAACGATGGAGAAGTGGGAGGAAATCACCAGGTCCTGGCAAAATATATCAAGAGAGACAGACCTGCACCAGGTCTAATCATGTATGAAATCATACACAGAATGTACTGAACTCCCAGTAAAATGACAAGGCTAAAGCTCTGTGAATCAGACTTATGCTGGATATGTGAGAAGGGCAAAGGAACACTCGTACACATGCTATATGAGTGTGAAAGGTCACAGAACCTCTGGGAAAAGATAATCTCATTTGTTAACAAAGTACTGGAGACAGATGTAACTAAGAGCCCCGCTTTATGCATTCTGGGCCTGATAACAAATGAAATGGGGCTGACCTGTCAGCAGAAGTTATGGTGTAAGCTGGCCCTCACAGCAGGGTGCAGGATTGCTCTTAGACACTGGAAATCTAAAATTGTCATCACATTCATTAATGGTTGGAAGAAATGACTAAAACAGCCAACTGTGAACGGCTGAATTTTATGCTGATCAACCAAGAGGAGGTGTTTTCAAAGTATGATTCCTGAATCATTTACATGAGGGATGACGGGAAAAATCAAGCAGATTGGTTCTAATGTCAATGATGTATTATTCTAGCTGTACTGAATCAAAGTAAAGTGGTAACAGTGAGAGTGTGAGAGCAGAAGATTCGAAAAAATAGACACTTTTTTTAGTTATATTTGTATTTCATTTCCCTCCATTCATATTATTATTATTATTATTATTATCATTATTATTATTATTATTATTATTTCACCTTTATTATAAAAGTCAAATTGTTGTTTTTTTTCTTGAGCCTTTTTGTGTTTTTTCAATACACATCAAGGAAATAAACACATTCACACAAAAACATTTGTAATTTCTGGGAGAAACGGTGTGTTCTCTGGAAAATTTTCAGGAGTGCCAATACTTTTGACCATGACTGTAAACTTTAGGGTTTTTTTATTTCGACATTAGAACTATAGTTGAGGTTTCCCAAACTAATGGAGGCAGGCAATGATCACCACACATTTGAAGAGACAAGAAAAATCACCACTGAGCTGGTGGGAACAGGATCTCAAAGTGCACCCGCAGAAGGCATCAGGGCCAGTAGCCCCCCTCATGATAGTCTTCTCCAATAAAGCAGTAAACCTTTATTGGGATATTAGCAGACCTTCCTGGGTTGCAAGAGAATCCCTCAACATAGAAACAACGGTCCTAATTTATCAAACATGTGGACAACCAAAAAATGGGTGTGTGTTCATATCCACAGGCAGATCAGTATTTATCATCTGAACAAATGCTCAAATCTCACACCAGGTCTGAGTTTATGTACCCAGTTTTCCTGTCAGAGGAAAGTGCAGTGCAGTGAGGGAAATCACTCTGTGGCAGAACATTATTAGATCATATGAGCACAGTGAGTTTTCAGACGACTAACAGAAGTTCACAGATTAATATTAAGAGAGTAAATTAGATGTGACACCAGGAATGTAACTCACATTACACTCTTCTTCTGTCAATCTCTGTAAAATACAGCCAGTGTGAAAAAGCAGAGTGAGCTGTCAGCTGGTTTCTTCATATAACAAACGTTTGTTTCCGTCATCAATGTACTTAAAAAATTAGAAAGCCCGTTTTCAGTCATTGATACACTCCCATTTCCACAGTAAAATCTACAGAGAACTTTCAGAGGACGCTGGATTAAACTCTCAGGGTGGATTTTTTCAAGGAAGCTTCATTGATTACAGGATTTATCAAGGGGGTATACTCCTAACAATACCATCATGTAAATCTGAACTGGGTGTGAAAAAAGTGGACTATTAACTAGCAAAAGACATTCATTTGCATGAGTTTACAGCCGAACGGCTTGTTTAGTGATATAAATAACCACAATGCTAAGGTCTACCTGTGCGTAATTATTGGTCAGGCTACAAAACAACCACAAATGAAGTCCTTAAAATCAGTTTGCAGTCCAGAATATTGAAAATGTTTAATAATCTACATCATACATGGTGCAGATTTGTCTGCTTCTCTGTCACTCCTGTCAGAAAACTGATGTGAACCTGGCAAAAGTTCCACTCACTTCTCTGTCTGTGATTCGTTCATGCTGGAGTCTGATTGCAGCTTCTTTTAGAGCTGAAACACTTTTTTGTGATTGTTTTTTAAGTTACTTATTTGGGCTTTTGTGACTTTATTTAGATAGGAGAGAGGACAGTGCATAGTGCATAGTGCAAGAAACAGGGTAAGAGTAGGTTTGCCATGATTGGCCCTGGAATGTTTTATAAATCACACGTGAGCTCATTTTTTACATACACATCTGTGTCACTTCCCATGCAAGGTTGATAAAAGAGATCATGAGTAGAATCTGACCTTTTAAATCAAGAAAAAAACAGCTTAAAGTGTTTCATTAATCAATTGATTGTCTGTGTCGTACTGAGCCTTTTTTTTTAATTTCCCCAACAAAATTAGTCATCAAAATAAAATTATACAGCACTCCCAAAAACTGCAGTTTCCCTGCTGTTTACCACGAGCTGTATCTAAAACTAAGTCAAGCCTATGTCAAAGTACAGATCTTCACATGCAAAATGATCATGTTTACAACCTGGTCCAAAAAACAGTTTTGGTCTCTAAAGCTCATTCCTCTTTTCATGCCTGAAATCTAAAATAATCAATAATCGATAAAACTCAAAATTATTTAATTTTTAAAAAATCATAAAACATTGGAGAATTTGACACCTCAAGGGCAAATAGGTCAAAGCACCAAGACAGGGTTCAAAGGCTAAGAGCGAAATCATTGCTTAAGTTACAACAATAAACCCCTATCTTCATCATCTAGTCTGTGTGAAGTGTAATGTATGCTGAAAGGGGGGAAATCGAGATTTTAGTCCCAAAGAGGAAATTTTTTAAAGCAGGGTTAACAGGCAGAGGTGATATGTACATGACTCCTTTCCAGTACTTGATTGTATTTGGGTTACAAATACAAACCTAGAATTAGATTGTAAGTTTTCAGACACACTTGACGTGACTCACTTGACGGAGATGGAGAAGTCCCCCGGGGAGCTCTGACATCCTCTGATCACAAAGTCACCAACACCTTTATACCTGAGGAGCTCCTCTGCAGCTCCACGACTTGCATCCTCTTGAAACCACCTACACACACACACACACACACACACACACACACACACACAAGGAGGAGATGTTGCGCTTATCTGATGTACACACACGCATGTTGACCTAGTATATCTAGTACACAGGAAGCAGAAAAACTGATTCTTTGAACGACTTTGTGACACATATTGTGAATTTACAACTGTATTCTCAACTCTGTTTATGTTTCTAATGACATCTTTCTTTCAAATGGAATTATCAATTGAAAAGTCACAATTAGTTTGCGTGATAGTCCTTTTCTTAAAGAAGTGTGTACTTAAGTTACAAAATGGCTGTGTGTTAAGAAGATTCAGCTTTCAGAGAGAGGTTTTTTTTGTGAAAATTGACTTAATGTAGTTGCATTTCATTTCACAGGAATTGAACCAGCACAGGTACTACCTTATTTTGGATGTTCCAACGTCTCTTACCTGGGAGTTTGCATCTCAATGTAGTTTTGGGGAACAAATCCAGCATGTCCGTTCATCTCTGCTTTGTACCACTCATCCTGTGGACTTAAAATCTGTACAAACAACAAATGTGACATAAACATTAAAGATATATTGCAGAAAAATTAAACAAAGTAGAGGATTGTCACTGACCTTCAATATATCACCCTTCCTGAAGCTTAGCTCGTCATCTGCTGTCGCAGTGAAATCATATTTCCCTTTGGCCTCCATCAATATCGGATAAAGAATCTATAGAAATGAAGACAAAGATTGAATGGACGATTGGAGTCCACAACAAAAGTTTCTGTGCAGCAGAAAAACATGAAGAGTGTTAAACAACATTCATCAGTTCTTCCTCAGGGAGCTGAGAGTTGCAGGTTTTACACCTGAGCTGGTGAGATGGTTTTGGGGATATCTGCATGCTGTGGTTCGAGGGCTGATACGGATCATCTTCAGGAAGTCACATGATGATTTCAAAACTGTTCAGAAGCATCTTTTAAGTACGGTATGATAAAACCTTCAGATAAAACTTATGTACTTTGTCTTCGAACAGATTTTTTTATTATCAAGTATTGAGAATCTGCACTAGAACTAAATATAACAGAGAGGTATTAGTTGTTGTGCTTATGAAAAGAAGAATAAAAGTTTCTCAAAATTTTGGATGCACTGGTTCAAGGAATAAATTTATGAAGAATTTAGTGGAAAAATTCAGCATTGTATGAGCGTTCAATAGCTGTTTGGTTAGAGGTTGAGACCATCTACATGTTCTCACATAAAATCAAGGCAAGAACAAGCTGCCAGTTAGCTAAGCTTCACTTAGCATAGCACAAAGACTGGAAACAGAGGGTTAAGTTAGTATGACTCTTTCTCAAATGACGTTTTAGCAGTAATGTCACTCACTTTAAGATCTTTAGTTTGATTAAATAAAGACAACAATAAACGGATGAACAGATGATCGAGGAATTCTGTGTTTGATGTTTTTGAACTAAATCACTTGAACTCTCTTAAAAAAGGTCCACCCTGTATGTCTTACACCAAATGAAAATATCATGATACGTTAGGGGCAGTTAGACATATGATGTTAAATTTAGTTGACTTCATGTCACTGCTGGCCAATGAAGTTAGGAAAAAAGCTTGGTTTACTGTTGAGGAAACTGTGTGAATGATGAGAGACAGAAATGAATGTTTGCCTGACAGTCACACTGGCATTTATTAAAGGACTAAACCAAAATCAACCTCACTTCCAAGACAGAATAAGGATGATAAAACAACAACTGGGGAGACTAGAAGAGATTCAGGACACTAGAGTTAAAAAAAAAGTGTCCCGTTAACATTCTCACTTATTCAGAAATATACAATTCATCGTTTTTGTCTTTGCTCAATCATCTGTTCTCTGAGACAATGAAAAAAAATCATTTTCTGGTGCTGACTTCTCATGAGGGCTGTCATATGAACAAAGATGTGAAATGATGCATAAATTTTCATCAAGTGGAAATTTCAGTGCTAATACAGATATTTGGATCCAAAGTGAATAAACTCACAGTTACACAGACTGAAAATGGCAGAATCAACTTTAATCGCCAGGTATGCTTGAACAAACAAGGAATTTGTTATGGTATACTGTGCTCTCTCGTACAAGGTAGTGGTAGTGGCATAAAGTAAAGTAGTAAAATAGTGATAATAAATGTTCAGACATATTGTTGCTAAAATAAAGACATGGTGTCACATACACAAAGTTCTTCATGAAATTAACTTCTGCTCATATTTTGTGGATAATTACTTCAACAAAAACTACGTCATGAAACTAAACGTTCACGGGTCATTCTACATCTCCAATATTCAGAACTTCTGTACCTGTATTTTATTGTCTGTGTCTATGCCTTGAATTGTCTTTGTGAATGGCATGAAGTTTTAAGGAAGTATTAAAGTTATTTTGCTCTCTATTTTTAAATGAGGAAGTGTAAGTCCAGCTTATTTTTCTGCTCCTTACAAGGTAGAAATAAAGAGGGCGACAACTTTCGAGATAAATCAAGTGCCAGAAACTTTTTTAACTTGGAACAAAACTAAAGGATTTGAATCAGACACAGCAACAACTTCTCAGTGTCTCAGGTGCTATGTTTGTTTTTTTTTCCCACAGATGTAAAGAAAACCTGAACACTTTTGAGGTTTTGAAGTAAAGGATGTGGTTAGTTTTCGTGAAACGAAAAAACAGCTCCGGCGTTAAATCAGTCATGCAGCTGTAGCTTTGCAAACCGAAAAATGTACACCTCTGAGCAACTCCACCATGAGTAGATTAATGCTGAAGAACATGTGCTATTTTCTCTTCTTTCCTGACAAGAAAAATGTGTCTTCCTAAAATCTTTCTTTCTTTTCGCAAACAGCTCATAAACAGACTTCCCACATTTATGTTTTGATGGGTAGAAGACTTCTAGAAGCTTTACATGAATTCTTTTCTACTTGAGGTTGCAAGAACATTTTTTAGGGCTCTAATAAAGAGCATCGAGATAAAGTGAGGTGCCTCTTGCTTCAGCAATAGCTAGGAAAGGAAAGAAAAGCAGTCAGCCATCATAGGTGACCTACAGCAACCATTAATGTCATTAAATGCAGCAGAAGTTAGCTATGAATCCATAATATAAAAACTTTTGGCTGTGGCAGTAGCTAACTAACGGTCAGCAAAAAAAAACAAAAAACAGACAGCAGTAATTAACGTCAATAAATGACTAAGGATAATGTGCATGTGTGTGTGTGTGTCTACAATATATGGGTCAATGACATATTGAGGGTCTAAAAAAGTTTTTTTAATAAGTTCTTTGAAAATGGATAAAAATTGTCTTTTTGAGTCAAGGAATATATGTGTTTTAACAGATTTTAATAGTTAACCAACATTTTAATTTTTTTAGATTCATTATTTTTTTGTAATTTCAACTTGACCACCCAAAAAATGTCAGGTGGCGCAACCAACTATATGTAAATATATTTATATGTTCCTGTTAGTTTTTCTCTGTGAAATCATTGGCAAGTATCTCTTAAGTTTCTGTGGTGATTTATACATTATCATTTTGTGGGTGTCTTTTTTATTTACAATAATTCCACGTTATTACATTCTAGTGATCAGGTATTTAGTATTTTTGGCATCTGATTTTAGATTTAAGACAAAAAAAAATACAAAAAATTGCAAATAAATCCATAAAATAAAAAAGCTTTTCACATTATACCTATCAACTACTTGTTGTTCACTTAAGCTTATTTTTTGATGGTTTGAATAAATGAATAAGTGAATGAAGTAATGGATTTACCTGGTCGCACCAACTGACGAGGATCAGTTGCGCCACCTGACCACATCAGAAATGACAGTAAATAAGATGAATAATTGTTTTTATTTTCATTTCAAATATGGAAAAATGTTTAATTTAGGTCTTCATTGAAGTAAAGTGATTTTTGAGACATTGGGTAATGATAAACAAATAATGAACAAAATAAAGCTGCATAAATGATTAGTTTATATAATATTTACATATATACCATATACTAAATCATTATTATGTAAAAGCTTTTAAAATAGGACATTTTTGCTAAAAAAAAATATATAAATATTTTCAAGAAATGTAACTAATATTGGCTTTAAATACCTTTACTTCTCTCGTGTAGTGACATTCCTGCAGTTGTGCCACCTGACATTTCTGGTCGCGCCACCTGACATTTCAACTAATTTCCACTGAAAAAGGCATCTGCTTGGACAACTGTAGTAGCATAAACCATTGTTATAAAGAAAACTTGCATCATTTTTGAGTAAGATAAATAATTTCATGTTTAAATAACATTTCACCAGTGTTATATTGGTTGTACCACCTGACATGGAAATTGTACCAGTCACCAATGAAGTGAAAAAATCTATTGTTATGAATATTTGCAAGAAATCTACAAACTTTTCCACTTGGTCACAAATGTGAGTTGGGGTCCTCTGGCTGATGCAGTTTCCTGTTTACTATTATGTCCTCCCCAATTTTACAGTTGCACCACCCTGACATTTGACAAGATGGAAATTGTGGGACATAAGTTTTTTAAATTTCTCAACACTTTTAAAATTATTTTTATTTGCAAAAAATGTCTTATTTGAGAAAGTTCAAGCATAAAATAATGCCACTTTATATATTATTTAAATTTACAATCATTGACTTTCAATTTTTATAGTTTAATTACTGTGTGCACTTGTCAGGACAGTTGCACCACCTGATGTGGGGGTTTGCGGTGCCAAAATACAAAAAAATATGTGTCATTTGAATAGTCTTGAGATATATTCAAATGATACATGTTTCATAAATTAAAGAAGTACATGTTATAAATTGCTCAATTTGTGATGCAAGGAAATATTGCACTCGGACACGAAAATATGCACGTCATGTCATTGACCCACATACAATTCAACAATCTCATTTAGCAGACGCTTTTATCCAAAGCAACGAACAACACAAGCAAGACACACACATAACAACACACACACAGGCTTTTCAATCTTTTTGATACTAAAAATATAGACTGCAAAAAAAAGAAGTTGCCACCTGGATTTAACTAAGCAAAAGGTTCAAGCCCCCTATGCACAGTTATCTTTCAGCTGCAAACAAGTTCTTTAACCCCAGATGATGCAATGAGTAACTTCTCATTTCTTCAACATCCATGGGGAAAGACACATCCTGTGGTTGAGCAGAGAAAACATCTAAAGAGATGGATGCAGAAACTACTAAAATTAAGTTAAGAACTGTCCAACGCATTTTTAAAAACTGGAAGGAGTGTGTTTAATACTGAAAGTAAGAGCATTTCCACACACAACGCACATGGGACTCAAGGGATTAGAATTGAACAGCTGTGCAGCCTTAAAAACCACAGATCAGTGAGGCTAACTTGAAACAGGCTTCAGTTTGTTAGGGAGCATAAAGATTGGACTCTGGAGGAATGGAAGAAGGTCATGTGGTCTGAAGAGTCCAGATTTACCCTGTTCAAGGGTGATGGGCGCATCAGGGTAAGAAGAGAGGTGAAATGATGCACCTGTCATACCTAATGCCTACTGTACAAGCCTGTGGGGGCAGCGTTATGATCTAGGGTTGCTGCAGTTGCTCAGGTCTAGATTCAGCAAAATTATGTTCTCAAAGATTGAGGTCAGCTGACTGCCTGATTATATTTGTAACTGCCTCTCATTATTAATCTAATTATAAGTTCTTTAGGTGTTTATCTAGCTATTTTTTTTTTGTTTGAATTGAAGTGGAACAAATCCTGCTAATCAGTTTCACACGGCATCTAAAAACAGAATACATCCGAAGATAGCGCTACAGAGATCAACAGCAACAGGTGCATAAAAAGTATTCATCCAAGATTATACCCCCTTTAAAGTTTTGTCGTGTAGCTTGGAAGCTATGTCTGCTAAAATGACCAATTTTTTTCATTCTGTATTGATTTATATTACTCATTTTCTCGGCCTAGTTCTCACTGGTTGGCCTGAAAATAAGTACCTGTTTTGTAGTCAAGATCTTGTGACTCTTGAGGTTATTAATACAAAATGACCAGGTTATTCCATCAATGAAATAATTTTCTTTGCGGTTTGTCCACCACGGAGTCCAGTCCTTAGTCCCATTGAAATATTTGGGATGTGCTGGAGAAGACTTTGTGCAGTTGTCAGACTCTGCCGTCATCAATACAAGATCTTGGAGAAGATCCCTGATTGGTCTATGCTTCAGACAGGTTTCTGGATCGTTCTACAGAATCATGATTGGGGAGGTTGGATGGGGGCTGTGTTTCATTGCAAAAAGTCTTCTGCTCTCTAAGGATGAAACAAAATTAATTTAATTAACTTAGACACATTAATTGGGCTGATTTCAGCACACGGAGAGATAGGGTGTAGGGTTTGGTTTGATAAAGGGCCATAGTGTCTCAAAAAGACATGCCTGAGTTTGAGAATTAACAGTAACTAAAGCGCTGTGATCTTACTTTAATCTGAGTCTTCAAAGCCTTCAAAAAGGACGTAGTTCACCTAATACTCTGCTGGTGACATCACCATAATGCTCTCATTCTGTTAGCTCTTCAAAGACAATAAACTCGTTCTTTGCCTCAGTCTGCAGTAAAGCCTTTTATCATCTCCCCACATCCTGATCTCTGGATTTCTGTCCATCCAGAGCAACTGTTGAACAAAAGCTCTGACTCTCCATACACGTCTAATAATCTAATAAGAGCTACAAAACACAGAGAAACCAGTGCTGTTTTCCAACAACACAATTTCAGTTTTACCAATGACATGATCATGTGCTCTGAGACGTCAGTGCCAACCTCAGTAAGAGAGAGAGGCGGAAAAACAAAATCATATTTTAGACTCTGTGTTCTTAGACCTCTATGGTTATGGAGCTGTCTAAATATTTCTCTACATTATGTTTTATTCCATCACAGCTATTTGCCTGTGTAATGATGTGCCACCTGCCCTTCAAACATGCTAAATGTAGACACTAAAACACCAACCGCAGACAGTTCCAGGTTTGAATCACTTTGCGGTTGTCAAACGATTACATTGACATCTTCTCCTCCAAGCACTTTGCACACTCCAATAATCTGCAAATATTCAGATTATTCTGTAATAAAGAAACTCGAAACGGATTTTGCAAATCTCAAGACAAATGTGACACAGTCCATGGTGCACCCGGTTTGTAAAACAGCTTTGCGTGCACTATCAAGTTTGCATGTTTTGGTTCACAGAAACGTTCAGTAGATCAGGCCCACACTATGTCTGTTGACAGGGCCTGGTTTTAGCAACACCCCTAGAAATTTTACTCAGGAGAGACAGAGCCTTGCTGTTCAACCATGACCCCATGGTGAGAAGTTGGTTTACAACATTATGAAGAAGAGTTGGTTGCTAAAAAGAACACAGGCCCATGGACTTTGCAGTCTCTCTTAGGCACAGCTGTGGTTGTATTTAACCAACATTTGGCTGACAGCAAGTTGGTCATTGTTACAGCTCTTTTTTGTGGTTTTCCTGTTCTTGCAGCCAGTCTGAAAGAATGAGGACCAAACGAGGCAACTTTCGCTGACATGCTAGATTTGGTCAATGTTTGGAGGAGTAAGGTACCAAATGGCTGTTGATCATTTCTCACAGTACAAATTACTTTCTCTGATTCAAAGGCTACAAACTCAGAAACATTTAGAATTGATCCATAAATTAAGTTTCATCTATCATGAAAAAAATAAAAAATAAAACATCTAAAAAGGTAGACATCAAAGTAACTGGGATTACTGAATATCTCTGCATTTGAATTTTCTTGGCAATTTGAACCTGTTTCAATTATAATATAATTAACTTAAAATGAGTCTTACATCCACAAAACAGATGAACATATAATGTGCATTCAAGAACCGAGCAGAAAAGTGCAGCAGTAAGGAAAAGACGCAAGTAGTTCCACAGATGATTATTTGTGAAGATAGGTAAACTTTGGAGAACAAAAGCTTGACAAACGGAGGAACACATCATGATGAAACAAAAGAGCTTCTGGTCCTCAAAAGGCATTTTAGCTTCTGAAGCTTTACCAGAGGTATGGATGTGCTAAAGAGTGTTTCAATCTCAAATCTGACCATTGTACTTTTGCTATACATTAGTATTTTTTCGCCATTCACCTTAAAAATGTCAGGTTTTGTTCAAACACCAGCAACACAGCTCAAGAATATATGTATATGTCTGTATATATTCATATTTATTATTCTCATTATTCTCATTTCTATGATTGGGCTTGCTCCAGGACCAGGGTAACCTAATTTCGTCCCACCCATGTTTTACATCGGTTGTATGACAATGAAACTCCTTGAATCCTTGAATCCTTGAATCCTTGAAGAAAGTAGGTTGACTTGCTGTGATACGGATAAACTGGTGCAGAAAGTCATCAATGAAAGCTGAAAAGGGCTTCTTCTACGTGGTGTAGTAATGCAGGCGCATGTGTTGTGTTTGCTGAGGTTGTACAAAAGTTTTGCAGTCAATTCAAAACAAGGTTAATCTCCAAAATAAATAACTTGCTACATATTTACCAAGCCAATACACCCAAGTTGTTGTGGTCAGGTCAAGTCTCTGTTTGGTGAACATTGCACGCTTGTAATATCTATCAGGTTTGAAGACACCAACTGGGTCAGTGACTCCTTGTAACCCCCCGGTCATAAACTAACATCCCCGTATGATCAGACAAAAAATCTGCTTGTAAGGAGGGAGGTATATGAGCAGCCTCTGTAATACCTCCCTATATGAAAGCAGGAAAGTGCATCAACAGTTTCAGTTGTGCACTGAAGTGATGCCTGCAGTGTTGCATAAAGTGTCAGTGTTTAGAACGCTGTTTTTTCAACACCTGTTGTGTGTTTGTGTGTGTGTGTGTGTGTGTGTGTGTGTGTGTGTGTGTGTAGAATCAGAACAGGGAAGAAGTCATCAAACTCACTGTTCACCTTGTTTAAACCTGTTTAAACAAAGTACAAAACAAAGGAATGCCATTACACATTATACAACCCTATTTTTGGTCTGCCAGTACAGAGGTTTTTCCACATGTTATTTAACATAGTGTCCATTTAATGTCAAAGTGAGCTTGAAAACTTTGCTGTTTAAAGATAATCTAGGGGGGTTTAAGATTTTAAACATTTTTCAAGTCAGGTCTCAGTTGAGCTAAATAGTTCCCAAAGTCCCTGATAAATTAGCACTCATACAACAAAGTTCAAAATCATGAGTATACAAGACACATGAGACCAGTGCTGTTATTATTAAGTTCATCATATAGTCAAAAATAAAAATTCATCATACTTAGGATTTATTAAGTTTGTTATGTTTCTGTTGAGCAAATTATTTGTTATTGCTACAGTTAAAACCTTGTTTTGACATTTTTGGTTATTGCGTACTATGGCTTCAAGAGAGATAGCACTCCAGTAGGTTTTGTTACTTTTACCCTGTTACGCAGGTTTAGTGGAAAGCTAGCCAGCTGTGGAGTCACACGATATTTGTACCGCATTGTGTCTTTGTATTCCAGCGTATTGTATGCACCCAGGTAAAACCAATGTCTGTGGAGAATTTTTGTGGAATCTTTTTCAGTGAAGCTGTTGTGTGTTTTTACCTATGGCGACGTGGAGTGGCATTGATGTCTACACCAGGACTAGCAACTAGCAAAACTAGTCTGACTCTCACACAAGATGTGAAATAACAGGTAAAACAGAAAATATTTGTTCAAATTGACCACCATTACATCACACCAAGCCAGATGCATAATAACATCACCCAACAGGACAATTTCATTAAAGCCAGTGTAGGGAGTTTTCAGCTGGTTATGAGTCAAGCTTTAGTCATTCTTTATGTCATCAAAATATACGGAGACCATCAGATAATGCTTTCCTGATTCTGTAGCATTACAAAATCAGCAAAGCAATAAAGGCATCACTTGAACTCGGCAAGATTTTGGTTGCATATGCTCCAAATATTCAACCTTTGTGACCTCACACATATTTGGGAACATTTGTGTGACTCTAATTGACCGTTACTGTGTAACTCCCCCTTTTGTTCCATATCTCTGACACTGTGGCTGGTGGTTTGACAACGTGTCATAATGTCAGTAAAGAGCAGGCGATAATGATTAAACACCGTTTCATCACCGATACCAATTTTTTTTCCTCATATCAAACTACAGAGATCATCAAATTGGGGTTACAAATAATACTGCTTTTGGTGGGTGGTCCTATTTTTGAAGTTGGGAGAAACAGTGCTACCAAGTCCTGTACGAGGAGTTAAATTTGAGGAGGTCCTACTTTATCTACAGGGGCGACAAAATTGACACAGACCCAAACTTTCTGAGAAAAGCTGTCATTCCGGTCTTCTTCAGGAACCTCTTTTTACCCAGTTCAGTTCAATACTGAGGGCATTTGAGGTCACAGGTGGTCAGGGTGTGCCCACCCTCTGTTTTTCCTTGAGTGTTCATGCCACTGCAGAGAGGCGGCAGAAAAACAGTCTTCTTCACACCTTTATTTGCTTCTTCTTTAGAGAAATGAATGCAGAGCGCACGCATGGCCAATTTGACTATTTTACTTATGTTCAACACATCCCTGTAGCACCAGTTGCCTTTTACAGTTGATTAAAATTTGATTTGAAATTTCAGAAGGAATGGCTCAAATGAAAGCAAACAGTCATCACCAAGTTTACCTAGCTATGTAATTACGAAACACTCTTAACGTGTTGTACCCTTCCTCTGCAACACCAACCACTTCCCCAGTGAGAAGAAAGTAAAAACATCAGACTTAAGAAATAATATCTTCATCTGACAAAAGAAGATTTTGAGAAAATACAGATAGGAGTGTGTGATGTGTGTGCAGCCTGCTCTGGATATCCTTACAGCAGGTTGTAAGGGCTTAAAAAGCATAAATATTTTGAGAGTTGCATTTTCTTTACATTAAGTACATCTAAAAATTGCTGTATTGTAAAATAATAGTAACTGTTATGATTCATTGAATGACACATAGAGAAGATGAATAGGAGGAAGAAAAAAAGAGGAACAGCAGTGAACTACCACTGAAATGAACCACTTGTGCTCAAGCCCTCGCTGATAAATTTAAAGCGATTAAAACGGATTCTCTCACCTTTTCTCCGCTCTTTATTCAACTTCCTTTAAGTTCTTCTACTTGTGCAGATTTTATTCTAAGGCTTGTGTCTCTCCCGTCTGCACTGTGGACACAGCAGCATGTTACTCTAAAAGTTTTTGCCCTGGATATAAATGAGTGTCTTTGTCAGCTTGTTCTCGGGTGAAGTCGGAAGAGCGCTCCTCCTCTGCTCGACGCTCCGCTGCTCTCTGATGCTGAAGACTGAGGAACACCCTTCAAACCACCCCCCCCTCCTGTACCAGACACGGACTGGGGGCTCTGATCAATGTCACTTCCACCCTTCCTTTCAAATTAAGAGCCCATTTACTGTAGTTGAAGTCCAAGCTTCAATTTTACACTCAATAAAACTTTTATTTATCTATTAGCACAGATGATCAAGTATCTATAGAAGCCTAAAAGGGCCGAAATGTCATCAATTAAAATATAAGTGATTTTCTTATTGAATGTGTCATTATTTTTCTTAAACTGTAAATAAACAATTAAATGTTTTTCTTGTGAAGTAAATAATTTATTTATATGTGCCATTAATTATTATGAAATGTGTGCCATTAATTATTATTATCAAATATTATTGACAACAAAGAATTTAGAAATATAAATAATATAGTAAATACATAAATGATTAAATATTTTTTTTGATAATTATTAAAGATGTTTTTTTCATTCCATGTAAAAACCCATCAACTTATTTTACTTTTTCTTTACCAAATTATTTCCAAATTGTCTCTGCATAGGAACCGTTTCTAAGCTACAACCACATCAACTTCCTGACAAACTAAGAAAATTGTGACTCAAACATTTGTGACTTAGTGCCCTGCTGTAAGGTTCGCAACACGTAGTCTCTGTGTGCACGGAACCAAGAGTCAGGTGCCAAACTGAAGAGAGAAGATGTACGAACATCTAAACATTTAGGCCTGGTCACAATCAGGCATTTCAAAAGAGGATATAGGCAAAAGTTAACTGATACAAGTGAAATGGGTCAGAAGCTGGAAGAATTGAAATGAGAAATCATAGGTAAAATGTTTTTGTTTTTTTTCTTTTGATTGTGTGTATGAAATAAAGTTTCCAACTCAATCTGATATCTGACACTGTGTTTTATTTTGTAACATATTTGTGGCTCCAAGCCATACGGTCTCTCTCTGAATCTCTCTGTGAAACTTCCTCTTCCTTCTCTTGTTTTTCGACTCTTGCTCTTCCTCATCTGTTAACCTTTAATGATGGATAGTCAAAAATACAATTCAGCACTTCTTCTTCTTCAAAATCCGTTAGTTATCTAAATTTAATGCATTTCTTTCCACTGAAGTATAAAAGTACGCACTAGTCTCCTGAGGTCAATCATGAGAATCACCTTGGAACATCTCTAAAATATATTTTTTGTTAGAAATAAGATGAAAAAAACAGGAGCCAATGTCTTGTCCATCATTGGTTATGTACAGAAGTTCTTTTAGGCAGTGGGGCAGAGAAGATGAGCTTATTTCGTTTGCATCAAAAACACATCTTTATTCAAGTGGATGTGTTTGAGGTTTTTTATTTAAAAGAGCAGATTCATTTGAAGTCATACTTTGATGCACTCATCCAAACACACTCTGTCAAGACAAGTGGAAAAAACATGATTTGATTATCTAAAAGCACCATTTGCAGTCTTGTGAATAATGTAGTCTTGTATTAATGATGTGTGTTTAAAGATACTGTGATCAGTTATGTTCTACATTCACGACTGTATTCTCAGGGTAGTCATCTTTCACAAATCCCAAATAAATATACCTGTACTACAAAACAAGAATAAGCCACTTGATAGAACTGTCTTAACTAAGCTATATAAATATGAATTATTTGGGTTGTATGAAATGCTTCAGTTTAGATAATTATCCAGATTGCTTGATGTGCGTGCATTATCACACATGCATTTTCTTTTTGGCATGAATGCCCCTGGTTTCTTTTCCAATTGTTTTAAACCCTTTTTTTTAGCATTCATGTGTCTTCTTTCATCCGTCAAATTTTCTATAACTGTTTTCAGTGTAAGTGAAAGTTGCTGTATGAGAGGAGAGATACCCTGAAATCTGAGNAAAAAGAACAAAAAAAAAAAAAAAAAAAAAAAAAATACAGAATGAGTGTGTGTGTGTGTGGGGGGGGGGTTACATAAAAATGTGTCTTGGGGAGCAAAGAAGTACAGTAGATGTTGAAGGTAAATACCACCAACTTACATAAAAACGCATCACAAAATCTAAATATTTATTACTATTATCATTATTATTGTTACTATTGTTATTATTATTACAATTATATTGTCTTTTATTATCCACCAATGCAAACTAGCACTGTGCAGGAATCTGATGAGATAAAGCACTATATCATATATCACATATCATACACTAAACAAATTGCTACAGTATCTCAGAATAGGCATGCCAGATACTGGTTTGTGAGTATGCTTCATTTTATGTTTTGTTCAGCATCACTAAGTTTTCTTTTGCACTTTGAAAGGGAGAGTGAGGGGAACAGTTGTCTGGTAGCTATTGACATTTTTAGGAAACAAAAAAAAATGATTTTTACACTCTACTGGAATAATTTCATTTTTTACATGTTGCTAAAATAGTTTCATATATTTATTAAACATACTCATTCAACTAAGAACTATCTTAATTTTGGGCTTCAAGATGTACCTGGTAAAGGTTTACCCTTCTAATAATCTTAGCTCATTAACTACTGAGGAGGTAGAAACCAATGCTGGTTTGAACCAGTAACTTGTTTAACTTGTGTAATTTGCTTTACTATGCTAACTCTAATGCATCATGAGTAAAATTGGGGGGGGGATAGCATTCTGTGGAAGGAACAACACATAAATCTGAGACTTTGAAGTTTAAATCATATGTCTGTTTAAAGTGTTGGTTTTGTCCTATTATTAAGAAATAATATCTGAAAAGTAACAGTAGACAAGGATTGGAACTTAATCATTGGTGGGTAAAATTAAAATTGACCTTCTAACTGAATCTCAAATAACTTACTTTGGACATCCATTGCAGAAAACTAGTTCAGTTCAGTTTAGTTCAGTTCGGTTCAGTTCAGGTTAGTTTAGTTTATATTGTCTTGCCTGAGGAAGCATTGATTTCACTCCAGTCAGCAAGGAGTGTTTTTAATGCACTTCACAGAAATATGCCAGAGACAGTGTAGTGCACATACATTTTGAATGGCAGAGGTAAAAGAAATAAAGGGCCTGCAGCGTGGTCTAGCCTCAGAAGGGCACTAAGTTCCATGTATTTTCGATGGTACTTTATCGACTTTTTCTGCCACCTAAGAGGGCAGTATATAATGTTTTAACCAGCCAAGAGCCCAGTCTCATGTGTTTTCCAAATCAAGAAGGCACTCTAGTGTCTGTTTTGGCTCCCAACACTTAAATTTCAACCTTGGGGCCGGGGCCCCATGTGGGGTCCCCTGGAATTCAAATGGGTTTGCCTGAAATGTGAGAGGTGAGTTATGTCATTGCAGGCAACTGATGGGGGACAGCCCCATCCCCTGTGCACACCACTGGGCAGAGGAGAATGATTTCAGTATGAAAGTGGCAGTATGCTTGTGTGCTGCCACACAGGGGTGAGTCTGTATCATACATGCAAACTCTGTAATGAGGAACTGTGTTGTGCTCTTTTACACCTAACCCTTAGAACCACTAGATGGAGGTCTTCTTGCACACATGCACAAATAACGACTGAAGCTTTGGGATTAAGTATAACGTTTTGGTTAACATGTATTTGTTGACAATTTCTAGAGAAGAGTACTAGAAATCAACTTATTAGATTGTGTGTAAAACAAGTTAAAAAAAAAAAAAAAACTTAAGACAGTTTTTCTTTCACACTTTTCCCCCCACATTAATCCTACATCATGTTGTCCAATGTTCCCGTCATTCTTTTTATCATTTAAACCTAGTTTGGACAAAGTTGAAGAACATTGAGATTTACAGTTAAACCACTCATATTTCCTATGTGTCTGAAATGTTCTGGATCAGCAGACTTCATTAGCAAAACTGAATAACCTTGGTCATTAATCACTGATTTAGAGAAACACTTCCCACGGGGGAAAACAGAAAATCAGTTTCAAATTTCTAACTCATTGAAAGAAAATATTGCAATAGGCTGCGTTTGCGCGTGCAGCTTCCTCAGCCTCCTCGGGACCTTGCGTCTGCTTTCCTAGTGACGTCAGCAGTCGTGGCTGGTGTAGTGCAGCAGGTTCTCCCTCTCCATTCAGTCCTCTCCACGCTCCACACCGCCTCAGACTAACGGACCCCAACGGATTTGAGAGCCGGGAGCTTTTCATCCTAAACGGGAGAAAGTTTCCACTGAAATGTCGCTGCTGGTTTGTCTTCACTCCAACATGGACGGCACGCTTCGGAATCAACTGCGCTGCTAAGTTTTTCTTTCACTCAGAGATGGGAGGTTTGATCATCTCTATTACCAAGCCCACATTTTGAATTACTGTTACCTTTCTAATGGAGACACAGATCCTTTTGGACAAATTTAATCACTTTTAAAGATTTCACTTTCGAGTGTGGAGCGGACTCTCAGCGGAGGAGTAATAGTTTTTCTTTTCCTTCTAACTGCAGATAATGTGATCATTTTCTCATACCAATGGTTTCATCTGTTTAGTGGTTCACGTACAACTGAACTCAATGATGATTTCGGAGGATAGAAACAGTCCCGGGAATAAACAGGCTCTGAACTTTCCTGTGGGTTTGCTGATCCGCTCTCCAAAAAAGAAGTTGGCCAAACTGGGGAGGAAACCCAGCAATGGATCAGTGCAGTAAGTCCTGCCCACCACACCCTGTAATTCAGCTCACAACTCTGCACAAATACAGTACAAAGGTTTGCTACATACTTTAAGCACCTGCTTTTGAAGGAGAATGCGTTTAAGTATTGTTATTGTTATTTCTGCAAAGTAGCGTTATTGGCCCCGAGGGGAGCTTATTCATTACGTCATGCAAGATTTTATCATTTATTAAGTACATTTTTTAGGAATTCATTTTGATGCCTTACAAGAGTTCCTTGAAATAAGTATGTATCAAAAATCTATTTAAGCAAAGTGCATTATTTTTAATGAATAAGGAGTGCTGACAGCATTCAGCCGCTCGGCCCCCCAGTTATGAACTCACTCCCTCTGACCCTCTGACCTTTCACCAACCATTGCACTGTTTTGTATTGTAATTATTGTATTATATTGCATTGCATTGTATTGTTTGTTTTATATCTGTTTTAGTCCTCTTTTAATGCACTTGTATTCTTGTAAGGTGACCTTGAGTGCCATGAAAGGCACCCTCAGATAAAATGTATTATTATTATTATTATTATTATTATTATTATTATTATTATTATTATTATTTGATATGTACCACCCGTAGCATTCAAGGTTGGGGGTTGATTGCCCCCCAATCTTTTCCAAATATCATTTTCCCTAACAGTATTCTTTTCCAGAATGATCAATAACATACAAGTGTGAAGTAATTTTTTTCCCTGCCCCTATGCAGGATGAGGATTTTGAATACTTTTGCAACTTCTTTGCTCTGTTTGGAACCCTGCACACAGAAGTCATGTCCCTCCAGCTTGTTATTGTGGGCCCAGAATAAGGGCTGTGTTAGTAGTAAGTGTAAGATATCTCAAAACGACTGGATGTAAATTAGAAATTTTCAGTTGAGATCGGTGAGCTTATATTTTAAAGCTACCTTTTTAACCAATATGTAAATTTTAGCGAGGTGTAACATGGCCTGTATAAAACTACTCAAGTTGAAATACTGGTTCGTAAACTACTTTGAAAACTTGTCACCATCCATTGCGAAACACAATGCAATACACTATACATACTTTTCAGATGGTCTTCATGCAATATTTATCAAATCTGCCATTATGTACCACCAATATGCACATAAAATAGTATAAAGAAAAGTTCAGTCAGTAAGAAGAGTGTTATACAGTTGTGCCTAAAAGTTTACACCCCCTCCAGCAGAATTTTCTGATTTTTTGGCCTTTTCTCAGAAAATATGAATAGTAACACAAAAACCTTTCTGTCACTCATGGTTAGAGATTCGGTGAAGACATTTATTACCAAACAACTGTGTTTACTTTTTTGAAATCATAATAACAACAGAAACTTCAAAAATGACCCTGTTCATTTTTTTTATACACACACGCTCATTACTAGCTCATAGATCACAAGTGAGGATGGTTACCTTTAGTAGACATTCAAACACATTTGTGCATATTGTGCATGCAATCAGGCTAAAATTACCAGGGGATGTAAACTTTTGATTGGAGTCATTTTGGAAGTTTCTGTTGTGATTATGGTTTAAAAAGAGTAAACCTTTTTTTTTTCAATAAATGTCTTCACCCAACCACTGACCATGAGCGATAAAAATGTTTTTGTGTTATCATTCACATTTTCTGAGAAAAGGCCAAAAAATCAGAAATTCTGCTGGGGGTGTAAACCTTTGGGCACAACTGTATAAATGCCTTCAGTTTTATGTCTTTGCTGGTCTCTAATTCCAGTCCTGATAGATTGGACATATTTAGTTAAAAGGTTGTCTTTTGATGATTTTTTTCATATTATTTTGTGAGCTCAAATCATACCAATTTTAGGAAGTGTAAACTCGTTTAGACACACTCAAGGTCTTGAGATAAAATAGTCAAAAGCAGTTGTTTGTGTGTTGTGCAGTCTGTAGATGTAATTACCCATAAGTCACTGTGAATAGTCAGACACTGTTTCACACTAAGTGAAAGTTTAAGTGCTGTCTGGATCTTAAAAGTCATCTTTGGCTACAAGACATGCACAATTGTACCAAAATTATTTAAGACTTGTCTGTAACTGGGTGAAAGATGCGGTCAACCAATAATTTTTTAAATAAAAATCTGATTTTGGTCAAAACAGTCACTGTAGATATAATTTTAGCGGTCTACTACGCTGTAAAAAAAATTAGAATTGTTTTAACCTAACAAACCCTAAAATAGAGGGAAAACGTTGATGTCCACGGCGTACTGACTGCTCAGTACAGCAAAAAACAAACAAACAAACAAACAAAAAACAGATATAATCTGAGTTTAGTAAGGAAATATTTCATATGTAATTTTCAGTGATATTTCATTTCAAATAATTTTGTCTTCAGTACACTCCCATAACTTTTAGAAAGATAAATTATTTAATACAATTCATGCTTTTGTGGTTTATTTGACAATTTTAATGGGACTGATTCTTTAATTGGTTAAGAATGTTTGAAATGTGGTATGCAACACGATAACAGCAAAAGAAATACAAGCTACACATTTAAACAAACCTTCAGCATTTTGTTTTAACAAGTTTTACCCATAGTTTTGAATTGAACATCATACCAACTCATTTTCCTCACTGTCCCAACCATATCTCCTGTTCCGTTCCCCCCACAGGTCCAGTAACTCGGACAGTGTTGTTCGCTCCTCTGACAGTGCTGGAGTCCGCCAGCCAGCCAAAAGTAAAATCCGCCGCCACAACAACAGGCTCTCGAGCGTTTTTAACTACAGTCCAAACCTGCGGGACAGTGGACGCTGTGGCCCTGCAACAGGTGGGGGCAGCCTGGCTGGTGACCTTCAAGCTGCAGATGACCCAGCAGAGCTGTCCAGTCAGGTGTCTGTTCCTGGAATCCTGAAGATCTTTGGCAGTGACATCTGTCAGGGGACCAATTACAAGAGTGTGCTGGCCACTACTCAGTCCAGTGCCAAGGAGCTGGTGAAGGAGGCCTTGGAGAGGTGAGAGGGGGTTCTAGAACTGCTGAGGAACACTTTTCACATTTATAATCTGTGAGCCGTGCCACATCTGAGAGCCCCATGTTTAAATACAAGATTTTATTGTAGAACCTGAACATTTATGTTCCTAATTAATCAGAAAACATAAGCTGTTTTTGTTTCTTAGGTACTGTCTGGAAAAAGAAGACCCCTGTGAGTATGTGCTGTGTGATGTTATCGGACAGACAGGCACAGATAATCAGTGGAGGAGGGAGTGTTTTCGGGCGGTGGGAGATCACGAGAAACCACTCAAACTGCAGTCCTTGTGGAAACCAAAGGAAGGCTTCTCCAGGCGCTTTGAGATCCAGCTGAGAGCCAGCGTGGAGGAACAGAGCCTCAAAGACCGAGACACAGTAACTGCAGGTAAGCACACATACCACCAAAGACTGCAATACATAGTCTGAACCATGGTCTGCTCTGGGGACCTCAGGTTGGACCTCCCATCAAAGCACTCAACACCTCTACCCCTAGTTATGAATCACTGGGTGTGTTTTCATGGGGAGCCTTTGCCCTGCTGTTTGACTGAAGGCTCCCACAGCCTCATTGTGCAGCTTATCAGGGGGCTGAGCAGAGAGAGGGAGGTCAGGAGGAACAAAAGCTGCACAGGGGGGCGCAGGAGGTCACTGTGGCCCCTCTCTTATCTCTGTTTTATTGCAGGGCCCATTAGGACCCCATGAAACATGGAGGGGGCACTGAATGTGTCGGCTTACTCTGTTATTCTTTCAGTCAGAGGTCACTTCCCGCTCTGAGCAGCAATGTTGACTCTGGCACAGCTCTGTTGTGTTTCTCTGCGTTACTTCATAGATTGTGTTTTTTTTTATTATTCTTGGTCCTACTGTTGTGCTGAAAATTCTCGCTGCTTGGATAAACAAGATTGAATTTGTGAAGTTATGAAATATTTTAGTAGGGCACACACCTCTCACATAGACATAAATGCACTCTTCAAAGATGGCGGCCGCGCTGCTCCATTGCGCCAATAGACAGCACCAGTTAATGGAGCATCTACTTCTTTTATGTCTATTGTCAGGGATCCATAGGTCAAAAGCTCAATAAAATGGGTTAAACCTGTCATGGTCTGCCATACTTTTTCTTTTTGTCGTTTCTGTCTACTTGCTTGGACACTATAAGATAGATAGATAGCTGGATGGATGGACGGACGGACGGAAGGGCGGACAGACAGGCAGACAGACAGACAGATAGATAGATAGGTACTTCATTGATCCTGAGGGAAATTCCCAGTATCCAGTAGCAGGTTACAAACATACAAGACTCGGCATGCAACATTATTACAAAATTACAAATGGCCTTCAACTAAACTAAAACCCCCTTCCACAAATCAGATAATTGAAAGGTCTCTTCTATCAGAAATATTGTGAAACAAATTGTAGCTGTGTTAGTGTATGTACTCTTCATTTTTGACAGAAAAATGTGAAAACCTGAAAACTTTCTTCACATCCTCAGTGCTTTGGTCTAAAATAGTAATGAGACTGCCACAAAACCAACTATTTTGGATTGTTTTTTTCTGATGAATGAGTAAACTTTGGTGAAAAGAATGGTATTGACTAATGTCATAACTTGGGGCCATACTTTGTTGTCAATGGAAAAATGGGATGAAACGCCTTCATTTGTATGCATTAAATTGATCTCAAATCATATAGAAATGAGTTTTAAGATTTTCTTTTAGTAAATGATGTTACCGCGTGTTCTGTGTGTCTAGGATGGATTTGAAAAAAATATATATATATATATTCCGGGCAAGAAAATGAAAGGTACGTACAGTGAAATGGTGACAATTTTTTGTGATGTTTCAGGTAGAGCAGAACCCTCATTTATTGGATCTTGTCCATTCATGTTCAATCAGAAAATAAAGTATGGCAACCTATGACAGGACCATCCCCTAATTTAGCCAGTTGATCACTGACTTTCAATAGAATTCATCCAATTTAGAAACAAGCAAAGCAGTGGAGTTAGAGCCATAGCCCAGTGACCTGGCTAACAGCTGGAACACACCCACCTGCCAATCACATCAGCTTTACCTGTTATAAGAACACTTGTTGTACCAGGCTGTAAAGATGTATTTGAGCTGCCAGTATAGACAGCTTTAAGGTTTTCTTACCTTTAGTTTTCAGCACTTCAAATGGCTTCACTTCTCAAACCCAGAGATTTCTGTTTGGTTTGGTTTGGATGATGCTTTTAAAAGCAACAGACGTCAGAAAGACTTTACAGCAGATTGTGGTTAAACGGAGGGCAGACACAGCTGAACTTAATTTCATAGGGGGATGAATTAGTGCTGGTTGGATTAGATTTAAGATACAAGGCTCCAATTGATGAATTTATTTCAGACATATTAGGAATGGTGTTTTATGCTAAAACTCAAACACATGTAACAAGGAATTGCTTTCATGTCCTAGTAAAAGAGAAATTGCTGGAGCTTGATGCCATATAGATCAGCTTAACAGAATGGCTGACTGTCTTCCACCTTATATTTTCTTATCTTACCCGACCTTCTTACATCTCACTGATCAGCACTTTATCATGTATTCCCAGTATACACAGAAACTGAATTTTAACAAGAGTGCACAGGAGGTTGTATGATCCAGACTGTTTCTTGGCTTGGAGATGGTCTGGGAATGTCATGAAGCATTACCCTCATAGAATGACAATATTGACAAGTGTAAGCAAAGATCAAGCATGCTGAGTATTGAAATTGATGAACAGGAAGCTTATATGTGTGTGTGTGTGTGTGTGTGTGTATATATATATATATATATATATATATATATATATATATATATAATATCTTGGAGCTATTTGAGTTATGTTTTGGGTGGGATTTCTATCTTACCAGCACCTGTTACTTGCCACAGCCGGGTTTAAACAAGCATCACCTGCTTGAAATTAAATGATTTACCCAGAATTCTAAAAGGGTGCCAACAATTTTGTCTGGCCTAATTTTGTGTTTTGTGTAAAATTGTGTCAATTTTAGCTTTTTTCTTCTGTTTTTTTTTTGTGTTTTTCCAATGCACACAAGAAAAATAAACACATTCTTACTATAAAAAAATTGTAATTGCAACAATTTCTAGGAGAAATGGTGAATTTTCTGGAAAAATTCGAGGGGTGCCAATACTATTGTCTGTACTGTACACACACACACACACACACACACACACACATATATATTGTATATACAATTAAATATTACCCAAAATGGATCTTTCTATTGGATCAAACTCATTAGTCTCACTGAACTAATGTGAATTTCAATGTCTATGTGTCTACGTGTCCCCAAATGTTGTACTGCTAGAGGAATTTCTCTGCCTTTAACTTGCAACTTGTGGCTTCAGTCAAAGCCTTGTTCCTGACTTCTTCTTGTACAGTACACCTCCTGGCTCTCCCACAGACCGGGGACACAGACATCCCTGCAGACTGTGAGTGTTTTTGGCCTCTTTCAGCTGAACATTGTGGAGAGCAGTCGTTTCCACAGCTGATAAAGGAGCAGAGATTAACAGCTCTGAAGCAACTGAATGGTGTTTGCGTTACGTCAGGGGGACCAAGCTCTGCTATCACTTCCCTCTCTGCATGTTTCCTCTGCTTCCTGTGCTCCAGGTTCTTCTGAACGTAGGCCAAAAACCGCAAGACCAAAGAGATGTCCATACTCAGTGTTCTGTTTTTTGTTGCTTAATGTAATTTACTAAAACAAGGCAAGTGAACTTATAAAGCATTATTCATACATATACAATTTAAAGCACAAGAACACTTGGGTTGCAAGGCTCATCACTGATTCCAGTAGAGCCTCCCATGAATTTCCAAAGGTTAAGTTTCTGTTGGCTAATTTTTATTTTCATCTTCTTGCAGAAAGTTATGAGATGTTGCTCTCCTTAGTCAAGATATAAGTTATTTTTCATATTTTACATGTTTTTTTCATATTTTCAGTTCTTATGTTGTTGGAGTGTACTATATTTTATATAGGTTTTAGTGGTAAAATGTTAGCATTGATCATTAACCCTGCTTTGTGTTCTTTGTGTTCTTCTTTTATTCTCTTTTTTTTTTTTTTTGTTCGTACATTTGTATATATTTTTTCTTTTCTTATTCCTTACATTTGGGCTTGCTCCAGGACCAGGGTAACCAAATTTCGTTCCACCCATGTTTAACATGTGTTGAATGACAATAAAACTCCTTGAATCCTTTGTTTTATTGTTTCATTTATCAGGGATTAATGCTCAGGCCCGGAAACTGCAGAGGGGTCGCTCCAGGGTGGCATCTCTGTTTGTGGACAGCACAGGGGAAGACGTAGATAGACTCAGTGTATGGAGAAGTCTGAGTGAGATGGACCTGTCAGCCATGGGGAAGGAAGCGGAGCGAGCATGCCAGAGCTCCTCCCTCAGAGAAGACCCTGAGCCGGAAGCTGATAAGGAGAAGCTGAGACTGGGACAGGAGAAAGAGGAGACAGAGAGCAGTGATGATAACACCACTCAGTACTCCATCCACCCACCATTTGATTTCCCTTACTTCCTGCTGCTGCAGGGCTTCAGCCACAGACAGGTGAGGGGGAGGGGCTACCTGTTAAAAATAAGATATCTAATCATTTTTATATTTTGAGCTGTCATCTTCATATGGCAATTCTTTGTAAATAACTCCAAACTGAAGGCAACCAATGTTTGTATTCTTTGTCATTGGGTGTGATGATTGTTGTGTTTCTGATGGACTGATTCATCCTTAAGTAAGTAACATGTCTCAATGGGCAAAAAAACACACCATGGTTTTGTTTAGTTCAAATCTAAAACATAAACAGGGTACTTTAATGCTTGTGCAGAAAAGGTGACAAATGCTTACATTTGAGAACTAGGACATGTTAAAGTATGTGTTAAAAATAATGTAAATTCATAACCTAGTTCTTTCTTTCAGATACAAATTTGATTCTTACAGTTATCAGTTTAAATCAATTTTAGCACTGTCTCTCAAAGTATACACTTTTCTTCCCAGGAACTCTCTGTCAAGCTTACTTTGTGTTCTCCCCTAAATGTACATTTTCAGAAATTTTATGAGATTTTTCAAGCTTTGTGTGTTTAAGATCAAGGATCAGTTGTACTTGGACAATGCACAGTCTCAGTGTGAAACAATCAAAGTCCTACAGTAGAGTCAGATAAAGTATTTGCACCCAGACAGTCTTGACACACAGTCGTCCTGAGTTCACTGATAGTTTGTTGGCAGGTGATGAAAGCAGGAGCTTAGTACAGACACTCAGGTGTTAACATCTTGAATCCAACACTCACCCGTTCTTGAACACCCAAAGAGAAGATCTCAAAGAGCTGAGATTAACTGCAACAGAGAGGAAACTGGCAGAGCTTCATCTCTTAGAGAGATTATACTGCAAACTGAAAACTGTGCTGCAAAAGGAGGATGAGGTGTCTGTCTCTGTGTCCCTCTGTAAGGACACACTTTTCATTATACAGATAGACTGGGACCAGCTGACAGGTTTAAAACAGGAGGAAAAAAAAGAAAAAGAAAAAAAGAGCCAAGTACAGACAGCTGTAGCATTAATATAAACTGCTGTGATCATCAGTTCACTTTAAATATAAATCTGTCCTCAACATCGGTCCTGTGCTGGGATAGTGTCGTTTAAATCACTCACTTTATGTTTGATGGTAAACCACAGAGTCAGGCTGAGGTTTAGATCCTTTCTGAGAGCACTGAGCTGATCGCTGTCTGTGTTTATCCCTGCTGACAGAGAGCTGACTGAGCGGAAACATGGAGACCAGCAGTAGGCTGATCTGAGTCTGTGACAGTTGGTCAACAAAGAGCAAAAAAACAGATTAAAAACTGCAGTATAACTCTGTCTAGGATTTATTAAAAATAGATATTAAAGTGATTTTGCATGCATGAGCAAGCTCAAAAAGACTGTGTATAATTCTTGCTTCAGAGCAGATCTGCGAAACTTGGTCGATTTATTTGTTTGTTTTACCAAAGCTCATAGGAACAAGACATTTTCAAATCTTGCCTGATACTACTGAAAATGTCAATCCCTAAAACTGTTATTGTCAGATGTATTTGAAAAAAAAGGTGGATGTAAAATCCCTCAATGCTTTTTTTAACCCATTTATTATGCAGCTATAAACAAACAAACAAAAAAAACTGTCTCTATACATGCCAGGAGCAAGTGCTCAGACAAACTGTTGTAGATAATCCACATTGGTACGGTAAACTGAAGTGCAGAAATATTGTACAAAATTAAGAGAGGAAAACCACTTCAAGCAAAAATCCAGACACAAAATCTGTGACTCACAGTAAGTTGAGTTACTGCGGTTGCATCTGCAGGGTGTCAGAGTTTATGTTCAGCCTGAATGCTGGAAAAATGAAAACAAAGGATAGTACACCTGAGAGATGCAGTACAACAACTGCTCAGCATTTGAATAACATATGATAAAAAGCAACCTATTTTATTTTTTGCTAAGTTATTTGTTGAAATTTTAAAATTTTAAACTGATGCTCAATGCTTGATCAAACTAGAGGTGGACAAAAATTGTGAATTAGCTATAATTTTTGTCCTTGTGGGATACATCATTGTAACATTTGCTTGAAATATCAACATCCTAGATGAAAAACTGTGTTTTAATGGCATTAATCCTGTGCCTTTTTGAAATAATAATTGTATAAAAATAGTACAGTGTTGCAACTTCACATTATCAGAAAACTATCTATTGCAATAGTATCCCTATTGCGACCCACAAATCATGCTTAATTAGATCACTATGTCATATCATATCCTATCATATCATAAATTAATCCCACATACGTCATTATATACTGTATCCCATCATCACACATCACATAATCAGGATCATCACTTCTTGTTTTATCGTGCAGTGCATCAAAGTATTGTCTTCTGTTCAGTACTCACCTTGAGAGTCCCAATCCTACATCTTCAATTAATAAGTAATATTAGAATATGGTCATGAATGTCAGACAAGGGAAAAAAGGTGGACTGTTAGTCAAAGCTTGAAGGGACTGTGAGGACTTTCTACGTGATCTTGTCTCATATCTAGATATAAGTCGGATCTTAAACACCAGTTTGAAATGAGATTATCAGCGCTAAAATAAACTATTTCTAAATGCTAATTCCTAGATTCCCTATCGGGACTGGAGGGGTCAGATTGCACTGGATCAATTTGCGGCACATCAAAGTTTCTATGGAAACACTGCACCAACTGGTGAAGTTTAGTACTAAGAGGGGAGATCTTTGTTTTCTCTACTGGAAATGATTGCGGTGGTTTATTTAGTAGTAATGGTGGAAACAGTAGCTAGACTGTTTGACAGAAAGAGACAGAAGAGCAGAAGACAGATAAACAGGAGAGGGATAGAGTATGAGCTACAGGCTAATACATGGACTAAAGGCAAAAACATGGGCAGAAGGCTAAACCACAGGACAAGCTGTGTGTGAAAATGCAGTGATCTGTTCAAACCTGAGAGTCTATCAAAAAATGAAGAGTGACATTATGTTAGCTCTGCTTGGAAGATGAGCACTTGCAGGGCATAATGAAGATTCACTAATGTTACACCGTACCCCTACAGAAAACTTGGCTGAGTACTGTTTAATGCAGCCTGCTACCAGACTATAGTGCAAACTGCTGCTCAACAATCTGACAACATTCAAAGAGAGAGAGCTTTTTAGCCTTTGCCATCAGGAGGTCATGGCAGTGTGAATACCTGACAGAAAATGATACTGAATCCATATTTTGTGCAGGATTTTTCTTTGAGGCTGTTGTCTTAAACTTTTGATCAAACTGATGACTATTTACCTTCAATTGTTGTTTTCTATAAATTGCTTACTGAATTTTTTGTGCCTCTTCCATTGCTTCTCTTTGAAATTTGAAACTTGACTTCTATTGATCCTAAAGTGCTACATGTAAACTTTTGCAATTTTTCAACTATTCTTAAGAATATGATGAGGCTTGTATTTAGACTGAACCTTGTGGAATAGTTGTGCAGACAGCTGTACTCCAATGGAAGCGTCATGTCCTGACTAAGCTCTTAATGTGCTGACCCTGGGGTCATGGACATCACGGCGTCTGTCTCATTAGCCCTTCCTTTCCTGTGTGCCCTCACACCACCTCCGGGTGTTGTCTTCTAACCGTCTGATCTTGCTGCGCATTACGAGCACGCGACTTAATCTGTACCAACCTGTTATGCAACAGACACCAAGTCTATTTTACACACTACAAAAACAGTTTCAGATTTATCATCTTGGCTTAAAAGCACACATTTGATGGGAAAAGGTGGACAGATTATTTGGGATCGGGTGACACCAGTATAATTTAACAAACTTTTTCGTTTTGTTCTGCTCCTCTGAACACTCAAAAGAGGCTGCTGGCTTCACATCAGTTTCAACTTGCAGCTAGATTGAGGAAGATTTTTGTTATTTAAGAACAGTTTTATGAATTGAAGGAAGAATTTAAGATAACTTTTTGGTCAGTAGAAATGAGTTGTAACTGCTGCATTGAATAATCAACACCTGTGACTTATATTGCTTTGCAGGACTTTGTGATTTACCTGATGAGTGGGAGTAGCACTGTCTTTGGCTGCTGCAGGGAGCACTATTCAGGGGACGATGAGGAGCAGCTGAAGGTAGACATCCTCTTGTTTGCTCCAGACGTCTTACCTCAGCACTGCTGCGTCAGGCGCTTGGACTCCCCCAACTCCACCACTGCAGAAGGGCCCAAAAGGACCCTGACCTTCCTGAGGCCCCTTCAAGGAGCTCCTGTCACTAGAAATGGCTCCCTGCTGAAGGAAGAGGAGGAGCTCAATCCTGGGGATCTAGTGGGTTTAGGGAAACACTACTTGTTCCTATTCAAGGATCCCACCTACACCCTAGGACCCCTGGAGGTGCCCTCCTGGATGAGCAGACTCTGTCTGAACTCTGACCCCAAGACTTCTTGTACATCCTGTGGCTCCTCTGTGGGAATCAAAAGACTTCGGAAGAAGTGTTCACCTCTCAGATGGAGGGACTTGGAGGGGACCGAGGCTGTGCTTGTTTATGAGTTGTACCATGAGGAGCAGGTCCTGCAGGAAATTATGGATATGTCAGACCCAAAAGGAGATGCTCCAACGCTTACACCTGCCTTCCTGCTGAGTCTGTGCGTTCAGCACTCAACCTCCACCTTTCCCCTGAGTCACCTGAGACAGCTGCTGCTCCGCGCTGCCAACCAGATCCAGCTGCTTACCTGGGTAGGGGCCACACTCTGTTCCCTCTTTGTAGATTTTAGTTATCAGTATCTTCTTCTCAGCAGGTTAAAATAAGTTTGCAAACATTGTACTGAGCCATTATGTAATTAAAGTGTGACAAGAAATAAATGTAATGGAGGTAGCTAATGGTGGTGCTTGGTAGAGATATTTTCTGTTTTTTTACTTTCAGGAGAAGACAAAAGAACTTGCCGCAATGCAGCCTGAAACGTGAGTATATGAAGTATCATGTCATGTCATGTCAAGTATCAAATTTAAGCAATAAGACACATCACTTGTTTAAGAAAAACTTGTCAAAAGGATTTGGCTTGCAGCATTTGCGGATCTCTTTTTTCGTTACAAGCAACCAGGACAATATATTTGCTGAGAAAAAGGTTTTACCTTAACTGTATTTCAAAAATTGACCGGTCTCACAATCTGATTCATGAAAGGTGCCAAATTATGCAAAATCCACTTTTATGTGGGTTACTAACAAAAATATAGGTCCCCAGGCGTGTCTTCAACACCCACTAATATTTAAAAAATCCATCTTCCCCTCTCTTCATCAACTCCCTTTTTCTGAAAATCTCTCCTTAAGCAGCTGTTTAGAAATCAAGCCGGTTTTGACGTCACCACCAGAGACACACACACCAGAACGAAGTGACGCAACCACGTCTGCGTCTCATTTGCGCTAAATTCCATCCTTCCTTCCTCCACTTGTGTCGTTCACTTGCGTCTTAGTCCCGCCCACCAGAGATGCACGAGAGAGACGCGAGGAAATGAAGAGAGGAGAGAGGAAACGAGGAGATTCGTTTAAAGGCAAATGAGACGTCCTTTCCTTCAGGGGTGTTTCATGACGTGAGGTCTTTAAATGATGACGGCGTCAGCTGATCAGGATCATCTGTCATTCAGCTCTAACAGCTGTTTGTGTGTCTGCACATGAGCTATAACGCTAATAAAATATAAACAGAAACAGCTTTTTCTTAGTCTTTAATCTCTGAACAAACACTTTCACATGAAGAAAACCTGAGCTCTGTTTATTCAGTGTCCAGTTAAGAAGCGCAAGGATCGTTTGGGGGTAAAATGCGTCATTATTGGATTATTTATTAATTATGTGCTGATTGATTAATTATTAATTAATTAATTATTATGAATTATTTATTAGCTGAGAAAGTTTCTGAACTGGAGCACCGTCCAATCAGAGACCGTCATCCCGTGTGGGGGCGTGTCTGTCAGTGAAGAAACTTCCATAAAGGCAGCTCTGGTGTTTCCTCGATTATCTCTCCTCTGATCAGTCTCCTCCATCCTCTCTCCTCTATCCTCTGAGCAATTTAACGCAAATGGGACAGTCTCCAATATGGCGGCTCTGGAACTACTTCTGGTGTCGCGGAGGAGAGAGGACGGAGGAGACATCATTTGGCACAAATGAGACACAGCCTCTCTTGTGCATCTCTGGTGGACGGGACCAAGTGAACAATGCAAGTGAAGGAAGGATGGAATTTAGCGCAAATGAGACGCAGCCTGTGTCGAGTCAGCATAAGCACTTCCTGAAAGAGGCGGGGAGAGCTCGACCTCATTTCATATTAAAATACAGACGCTGAAACAGCTGCTGAGAGATGCAGAGAAAAAGAGGGAACTTCAGCATTTTAAATTCATGATCCCAGTGGGGTTTTTTTTTTAAAAAACCACCACATTCATGACTT
This sequence comes from Thalassoma bifasciatum, assembly GCA_008086565.1. Classification (NCBI taxonomy): domain Eukaryota; kingdom Metazoa; phylum Chordata; class Actinopteri; order Labriformes; family Labridae; genus Thalassoma; species Thalassoma bifasciatum. Next base: position 37,009 of record RPOG01003455.1, read on the forward strand.
TGGGACGTCAGACCTCTGCATCAAATGACTTTTAACTGTTTTGTTGTTATAATATGGCATCTTTAAGATATTTGAATCAAAAGAGAAATACAAACGCGACTATTTCAGTTTCTGCTGTGCAACTCCACTCAGTGAAAAGAATAAATCTTTCTAAGTGTTGTTTATTCTTTGTCAAAATAGAGTTTTAAACCTAACATGAACCCATTCACCATAAAAGCTTAAATATAGCATTGTATGAGGACATATTACAAGCAAAGGTAATAATTTGTTTGTAGTGATAATGGCAAATTTTATAACACTGCCAAATGAAAACTATAATTGATAGTATTGCAGGTTTAACATTCCATTATCTTTTTTTTTTTTTCAAAAGATTTTATCTCTGCTTTAATAATGTAAGGCAGCTTTTAGGAGGGTTTGAATTCAAGATTCAGGTAATTCAATGTGCAACCCCAATTCCAATGAAGCTGGGACGTTGTATAAAATGTAAATTAAAACATAATACAATGATCTGCAAAATCTCTTCAACTTATGGTCAATTGAATACACCACAAAAACAAGATATTCAATGTTCAAAGTGATTAACTTTACTGTTTTTGAGCATATATTTGCTCATTTTGAAATTTGATGCCTGCAACACATTTCACAAAAGCTGGGACAGGGGCAAAAAAAGACTGGGAAAGTCGATGAATGCTCAAATAACAGCTGTTTGGATCATTCCACAGGTGAACAGGTTCATTGGAAACAGGTGAGTGTCATGATTGGGTATAAAAGGAGCATCCCCAAAAGGCTCAGTCCTTCACAAGCAAAGATGGGTCCACGTTCACCACTTTTGGCCCTTTTCTACAGACCCGTCTTAGCCCTACTTTACTCGCCTCTACTCAGTTTATGTTGCGTTTCCACAGGCGCAGTACTTGGGGTCGGACGCCAGTTTTTCGTACCTGCTCTGCTCTGGTTCTAAGCGAGCTGAGCCGATACTAAAAGGTGTCGTCGACAGACTGCCAGCCACTCATTGGTCAGAGAATGTCATCACCAAAGCTGTCGTACTTCTCGCATCTTCTCGCCGCCTGCAGCCCTTTTTTACTTTCCTCTCTCGCTGCGACTAAAGCCTGACTCACATCACAGGATTCTCAGGCCAATTTTAATGTAACAGGAACTTCTTCAGCGACAAGGAAATCCCAATTCACTCTCTGACTCAGTACAAATGACGTACAACAGGAAAACAAAGTCAGCAGCTGGTCTTTAATGACGTTTAACCTGATGGCACAAAACCACACTGAATGAACACAATACAGCCCTAAAATGCACCTTCATGATTCCTAAATAAATGACAAGCCCTTTCTAAATGCAAAATAAGTTCACAGCAAAGAAAGTTTGGTTTAAAGAGTCTTTTAGATTAAATCAAAGTTCGTCTCCGCAGTTATCTGCCTGTCACGTGAGTCTTTCCACACGAATCAGTCCATTAATCCAAAGGGAACCAAAGAGGAAAACCAGTTCAAAACAGAATGATTGATCAACAAAAAACTGCTGGTATACCAGGTAAAAAAATAAAATATTAAAGCGGTCTCACTGGATCCAGGGAACAGTTAATGTCAGGAAGCAGTTCCTACGTTTTCCTCTGTGTGTCCATCAACAGGTGACCAACAAACAGCTGGAGGAGCGCAGCTGTTCAGCATCAAAACCCCAGCGTATCTCCTTCATTTAACAGGGTCTATTATTACTTTTACACACTTTTAAAACACTGAGATAGCCCAATGCTTTTGTCCCATGTTAATATACACTTTTCTTCCTGGGCTCACCTCTCTCCCCCCACAACACAACCTGCTTGTATTAACTTTGGATCTCATGCATAAATTTTATCATTGCACTCATACACTTCTTTAATTTACAGGGGAATCATATTCTCTATATTATTGGGCTTTAATTAGGGATAAAAGATGCCAAAATATGCTGCACAAGGCTGTCGTTTACCTCTGTTGTCATGCAACCAGACATTGAGATGACATGTATACACTTCCACGCAGCACTTTAGCGCAGCTGTGTTATAAGATCCACACCCACCGTGAGTCTGTACTTGGGCTAGTGGAAAAGCTAACCACACCGTGTAGAGTCGGTAGAGTAGGGCTGGAACTACAGTTGTGCCCAAAAGTTTACAGCCCCAGCAGAAGTCCTAATTTTTTTGGCCTTTTCTTAGAAAATATGAATGATAACACAAAATCCTTTCTGCCACTCATGGTTAGTGGTTGGGTGAGGATGTTCATTGAAAAAAAAATGGTTTACTCTTTCAAAATCATAATGGCAATTGAAAATTCAAAAATGTCCCTGTGAAGAAGTTTACACACTCTGGTGGTTTAAGCCTGATAAATGCACAAACGTTAACACAAATGTGTTTGAATGTCTACTAAAGGTAACCATCCTCACCTGTGATCTATTTGCTTGTAATCAGTGTGTGTGTATAAAAAAAATGAACAGGGTCATTTTTGAAGTTTCTGTTGTCATTATGATTCAAAAAGAGTAAGCACAGTTGTTTTTTAAATAAATGTCGCCACCCAACCTCTAACTATGAGTGACAGAAAGGTTTTTGTGTTACTATTCATATTTTCTGAGAAAAGGCCGAAACATCAGAAAATTCTGCTGGAGGGGGTGAAAACTTTTAGGCACAACTGTATAATGTGGAAAAGGGCCATTTGTGAACAAATCAATGAAGAACATAGTCCAACAGTTAAAGAACAATGTTTGTCAACGATCAATTGCAATAAAATTAGGGATTTCATCATCTACAGTCCACAATATTCTCAGAAAGCTCAGAGAAACTGGTGAAATCTCTTCATGTAAGCTGCAAGGCCGAAAACCAACATTGAATGCCTGTGACCTTTGACCCCTCAAGTGGCACTGCATTAAAAACCACATTCACTGTGTAAAGGATTGTACCGCGTAGTTCATCACTACATCTACAAGTGACACTTCAAACTCTACCATGCAAAGACGAAGCCATACATCATCAACATCCAGATATGCCACCACCTTCTCTGGGCCTTAGCTCATTTGAAATTGACAGATGCAAGGAAAAATGCGCTGTGGTCTGCTGAGTCCACATTTCAAATTGTTCTTGTAACATAATATTTAGAAATATTTTAGGTTTAGAAATGCAGAATGTGGAAAGTGAGAATTCCTCACAGTTGCTTCAGTTAGAAAGAGGAACAGCAGTGAGCTTTCTCATTTTTTTTCAAGTGTCATCCCATCAAAGTGTCTTTGTGTTGCTCTGGCATCTGATAAGATGCTTGTTAAAGCCATAATGTGATAAAAAATTTCACCCCCATTTTTAATTTGCTCTCTTTAAAGTAATGCAAAAACTAAAGTAAAATGTAAGAACAATAGAATTATTTTCTATTCTGGTGAACTTCTCGGTTTTCTGATAGAATTTCCAAGTTTTTTGGTTTTTGAAACACATCTAGGAGTCAATTTCTTTTCTCAGCTGTTATTTTGACCTGTCAAACCAAAAAAAAGAAAAGGCATTTATACTGTCCACATAGTGCATTAGGGACACATGAGTCGATGAGTCTGCACTTGGCTTTTAGCTGAGTTGCAAAAATATATGAGGAAGCATGATCAGAAAGGCTAACTTGAGTCCATCATTGGCAATCTGAAAAAGTATTTGGGTCAATATAAAGTCAGGTGGAAGTCTGTCATCACAATAAAGATATTAGATGATGTTGAAGGAATTAGGCAGGAGTTACTGTATATGCATTCTTTAACTTTTTAATTGTTGCTGATAAGAGGCTAACCCCCTCACCAGGATGGTATGGGGTTAAATGTTAAACAGCAATCTTAGGAAGAGAAAACACAGTGTTAGAGATTAAGGTTAGACAATTCCATTGACAACTGCAGCTAAGAAGCATACTGGTAAAATTAAATCACAACTTCATGTTTTTCCATCAGGATCTCCTCTGAGGCTCCTTCTGATCTTCAGCACCTCAGCATCTCAGAGCTGATCTCAGGTCTGCAGCCACTTGTGCTCTGGATGTCCAACTCCATCGAGCTGCTACACTTCATTCAGCACAGTGTGCCACAGCTGATCCAAAGAGAAGGGGAGGAAGGTACAAAAATAACTCACTGGCATGTTTGTCATTGGTTACTACTGTCAAAGCTGTTGCAAGTGTTGATGTGTGTGTGTGTGTGCGTGTGACTGCAGCTGTGTCCGACTCTGAGATGTTCTCCACTCAAACAGCCTGTGAGGAAGCCATGACAGTCCTGGAGGAAGTCATCATGTTCACCTTCCAGCAGTCAGTCTACTATCTCACAAAGGTCAGCTCTCACACAAATGACAAAACAGCACACACTCAGGTCAGCTCCCACACATACAGTGTATCACAAAAGTGAGTACACCCCTCACATTTCTGCAGATATTTAAGTATATCTTTTCATGGGACAACACTGACAAAATGACACTTTGACACAATGAAAAGTAGTCTGTGTGCAGCTTATATAACAGTGTAAATTTATTTTTCACTCAAAATAACTCAAAATATAGCCATTAATAGCTAAACCCCTGGCAACAAAAGTGAGCACACCCCTTAGTGAAAGTTTCTGAAGTGTCAATATTTTGTGTGGCCACCATTATTTTCCAGAACTGCCTGTACTCTCCTGGGCATGGAGTTTACCGGAGCTTCACAGGTTTCCACTGGACGACATCACGGAGCTGGCAGATATTTAACACTTTGCTCTCCTCCACCTTCAGCTTGAGGATGCCCCAAAGATGTTGTATTGGGTTTAGGTCTGGAGACATGCTTGGCCAGTTCATCACCTTTACCCTCAGCCTCTTTAGTAAAGCAGTGGTCGTCTTAGAAGTGTGTTTGGGCTCATTATCATGCTGGAACACTGCACTGACACACAGTTTCTGGAGGGAGGGGATCATGCTCTGCTGCAGTATTTCACAGTACATGTTGGAGTTCATGTTTCCCTCAATGAAATGTAGCTCCCTGACATCTGCTGCACTCATGCAGCCCCAGACCATGACATTCCCACCACCATGCTTGACTGTAGAACATGACACACTTATCTTTGTACTCCTCACCTGGTCGCTCCCACACATGCTTGAGACCATCTGAACCAAACACATTAATTTTGGTCTCATCAGATCATAGGACATGGTTCCAGTGATCCATGTGCTTTGTTGACATGTCTTCAGCAAACTGTTTCTTGTGTACTGACTTCAGAAGAGGCTTCCTTCTGGGGTGACAGCCATGCAGACGTTTGATGTAGAGTGCGGCGTATGGTCTGAGCACTAACAGGCTGACCCCCCACCTCTTCAATCTCTGCAGCAATGCTGACAGCACTCCTGCACTGATCTTTCAAAGAAAGCATTTGGATGTGACGCTGAGCACGTGCACTCAGCTTCTTTGGGCGACCAACACGAGGCCTGTTCTGAGTGGACCCTGCTCTTTTAAAACACTGGATGATCTTAGCCACTGTGCTGCAGCTCAGTTTCAGGGTGTTGGTAATCTTCTTGTTGCCTTGGCCATCTTCATGTAGCACAACAATACGTCTTTTAAGATCCTCACAGAGTTCTTTGCCATGAGGTGCCATGTTGGAACTTTCAGTGACCAGTATGAGAGAGTGTGAGAGATGTAGTCTCTTAGGGGTGTACTCACTTTTGTTGCCAGGGGTTTACTTTTCTACTTTTCATTGTGTCAAAGTGTCATTTTGTCAGTGTTGTCCCATGAAAAGATATACTTAAATATCTGCAGAAATGTGAGGGGTGTACTCACTTTTGTGATACACTTTTCTTGTCCTTGTATTTTCCCCATAAAGCTGTTGCAAGCACATTGTACTTGTTTTTTTCTTTCATGTTTTTATTCTGGAGTAAGGATGTTCATACATAGAGAAGAAGACAGTAACACATAAATCGAGATTTTGATTGAAGTCCCCCACGCTCCCACAGTGATATCACTATATTTCAGTCCCTGCTGACCTGCCGCTGAATCAGAGCAGGGGTCACATGCCCGGCAGGAAACATGGCTGTATAAACATGTCTGTTTTCATTCAGACAGGAACACAATCACAGAATGGGAAGTCTGACCTGTATGCAAAGCTCAGACAGGAATGGGCCTGTGTGACAGTGAGCACTGAGAATTTTCCACGAATACAGAAACTATTTGTTAGATAGTTAGAATGAGTGATATGGTGAGAACTTCTGTGGTCCCATTTCCTCTTAAAGGAGGAACTTTTAGATCTAGAAAACTCTTCTTGAGGATACAGCCATGTAAATTCTCACTCCGTTAGGTCATAGTTTGAATGTTCAAAACAAGACAACTGGACTGTTCAGAGTTTGGGAAGGCGTTTCACTTCTCAAACAAGAGGTGTCATTGTTTCTAATTTCTAACTGGTGAGAGAAGCAGGTATTTATGTTACTGGGGAAGAACCAACGAAATCTGAGAGGAGTTGGAGTAGATGGGGTGGTTGTAGAAGCCCATCGCAGTGATTCACCCCTCAAAAGTTGTCATTCTGAGTGGGCCGTTAACTCCACTGTCATGTGAGGTGTTGTGGTCACATGATTCCATGTTCCCCCAGCTTGTTGTTGTTTCTAAACCAGTCCATAGACCCTCATGTGAAAATCCTTTCGAGAATTTGATTTGTTTGTATCAAGAAAACATTAAAAAGAAGTGTGACAGATAGTACCTCGAGTAAACTTCAAAATACCCAAATGTTCCCTGTAAAGTCAATTTATTTTTAAAAATTTTGGGGTTGCATTTTGGTTTGTGCTTCTCATCTAGACCTCTTGTTTTTGAGCCTGACAGGAAACTCCAAGGTTGATTTATGAGTCTTTCATGTTAGCATAGTAGCTGCTCATTAAAATCAGCAGAAAACACACACTGCCCTGTATACACATGGCTCCTGCTTCCCCCTCACAGCCTGCGCAGCTATTTTCAGTCCTCAGATATCTTGTTTTTACAGTGGCTGACCCGGGCCGAATGCTCTACAATGGATGAAACGATGTACATATTGATAAATATGCATCATATTTAAAAACAATGCACATTCAAAAGAAAATGTGAATCTCCAAAGCAAATGCAATGGCTGCAAGGAAACAAATGCACAGCAAGAAGAAAAACAGTTGCAGTAACATCAAATATGCAGCAAGTATCAAAATGAAACTTGAATGAAAAACACACCCAACCAGAAAACAACTGCAAACAGAAACTGTGGCTGTTTTCAAATTCACATACTATACTAGCAGTAGGTACTGATTTGCCCAAAATACAGTATGCAGTATGCAGTATGTGCACAAATGTGAAAGTTGCAGTTTGCCAAAACTACCTGGATGACCTGCTGATCCAGGAAAATTTCTCAGTTTGCATCGGACCAGTCTACCTGGCATACTGTTTCCCACAATGCAAAGCGCCTGGCCGCAGGTCTGAATTGAAAATGACAGAAACTAGAGAAAGTTTGGGCGAAGCAGTGGAACAATTCAAGTTTAAAACCCTAAAACATCTTTTAAGTGGGGTACTTACATTGTATATGTTATCAATATCCTATTAAGATATTTGAAATAATACGTGCTTTATCAGAAACAGTTTTTCCATCATCTCTAAAATTTAAAAAAGCCAATCCACTCCAGATTATTTTCAATGAATAACATACGGTATAATATTAAAAATCAAATATGATGAATTTTGCTGCGATATACATCAACATGTAAACACAGATGTCCTCTGCAGTTATCACAAAAGATCAGAGGTCTCCTGGTAAAACTGATGGGGTTTAAAGCCCTTGGACCTATAATCATTTGTAATAACTGCAGAGGACGTCTGTGTTTTAATCCTGTCCTGTGCGATAAATTTGCGACTTTTCAAAACCGAAAATTCCAACAATTTCCTTCAACCTTTAGAGGTTCCTTTCTGGAGAATTTATTGATTCAGTATTTATTAAGTTGTCCTAATGTAACATAATAATAACAAATTATAAAACAGTCAAGAAAAACGTCAAGAAAAAAAATCCATCAGCTTTACTCCTGCATTCCTCAAACTGGAAACTAGTGTAGTATACTACAAAACAAACAGAACTGTCATGCTACATACTACATTCAAATACAGAATGCAGTGTCTACTACATACTGCATTAGAATGTAGTATGTAGTAGGTGAATTCGAAAACAGTCACTGTAAGTTCAGTCTTAAGTGGAAGTGCTCCAGGCCTGTGGGAGGCGCTCTGTGGTACAGCTCATGTGGGAGAGAGTTCATAGTAGAGCCTCTTAGCATAGAAAGGTGTCATTTTAATCCCTACAACCAAAGTAAAATACAATAAAAACATAGACTGCGAAGTACTCTCTAGCCCTGCTGTAGCTTCAATCCACCTTTTTCCAGTTTTAAGGAACAACGCCACTTGTCTTATTTCTCTCATGAGCTGAACCACGGAGCATCCCCCCACAGGCCTGGAGCACTTCTGAACTTGCAGCGTTTCTGTTGTGGTCTAGTTGTGTCTTCTTTTTTTCTTAAGTTTAGTTTCAGAATTTGCTGCAATTTTGATGATCATGCAGCTGTTTTCTTGTAGCCTGTTTGATGTTGATGCGCTTGTTTTGCTCCTTATAGTGCATTTGTGTCCTTTGCAGCATGTTTCAGACAATGCATTTGCTTATGTTCAGTGTTTTTGATGCCCCTTTATCAATATATATGTTGTTTCAGTCATTTTAGAGCATTTGACTCCAGTAGGCCAACGTATGTTTTTCATCACTCACAAAAATAGAACGTAATTGTCCAATTTATGCTCCTCAGCTAAGAGAATGCTTAGCTCAGATTCATCGGTTGTTTTAGAGAAAGCTTTTCTTCCACTTCAGCACTTTTAGTGTCTGTTCTTGGGAGGTTGTGTTGTGTGTTGATTTCTCTCATATGACAACACCGTTGTATTAAACTGTTCATCTTTGTTGTTAATATCTCTCTGCTACAGTCAAAGGGAAAAGTGTGAACTGCAGTGTGTTTCTCTGACTTAGAGGAAGGAAAACAACCAGAAGTGAGACAGGAGAACAGGGGAAGTCATGGGGGGGACACATTTTTCTACTGATTTCCTAAGTGAATGACTGAATGTAAATGAACTTCATCTCTTTACTTCCTCTTGCTGAGTCAGTTGAAAAATACAGTCATGGACGAAAGCACAAAGTATAATGTATAGGACTTTTGGACCACTCCTCTTTTGCAAACTGCTCCAGGTCTCTCAGATTTGAAGGGTGCCTTCTTGCAACAGCAATTTTGAGACCTCTCCATAGGTGTTCGATGGGATTTAGATCAGGACTCATTGATGGCCACTTCAGAGCCCTCCAGCACTTTGTCTCCAACCATTACTTGGTGCTGTTTGAGGTATTTTTTGGGTCATTGTTCTGCTGGAACACCCATGACCTCTGACACAGACCCAGCTTTCTGACAATAGGCCCTACATTACAGCCCAAAAGATTTTGATGTTTGACTGTAGACACTGTGTTCTTTTCTTTGTAGACCTCATTCTGTTTTCTGTAAACAGGAGAATGACTTACTTTTCCAAAAAGCTCTACTTTAGTCTCATCTGTCCACAAAACCTTCTCCCAGAAGGACTGAGGCTTATACAGGTACATTTTTGAAAACTCCTGTCTGTTTTTCTCCTCTGTCTTGCTTCTTCTCACTCAGATGATGACGTATGGTCAGAGCTGACTCTTCTGCTCCCTGGGTCTGTAGGGCAGCTTGAATTTGTGTGGAAGTTGTCTGAGGATATTTATCCACTAGTCGAACTATCCTGTGTTGCATTCTTTTGACAATTTTTCTCTTCTGTCCTGGTCCAGGGAGATTAGTCACAGTTCTATGGGTTATAAACTTCTTGATTATATTACCCACAGTAGACAAAGGAACTTCAAGATCTCTGGAGATGGTCTTGATCCTTGAGATTATTAATATTTTTCAACAATTTTGCATCTTAAGTCCTCAGACACTCCTCAGCTCTTCTTTCTCTTCTCCATTCTTGGTGTGACACACAAAGACACACAACACAAAGGTTGAGTCAACTTTTATACATTCTAACTGGTGTCATGTATGATTTCTTTATTACCAGCACCTGTTACTCACCACAGCTGAGTTTAACCTGCTTGAAATTAAATGATTTACCCACAATTCTGAAATGATTCAAAAACCTTTGTCCAGCCCCTTTTGCGTAAAATCATGTGAATTTTGGCTTTTTTCTTCCTTTTTTTTTCAATGTACATCAAGGAAGTAAACACTTTGGTATCAGAAAATTTGTAATCGCAACAATTTCTGGGAGAAATTGTGTATTATTTGTAAAAACCCCAGAGGTGCCAATAATTACATCCATGAATGTATAATCAGAATAAATAGATTAGATGGCTTTGGTGTAGCAGTTAGTGAGAGCACAAATGTTGACAAAAGAAAGAAAACGGTGTGGATAAAGTGTTTTTGTGACGCTGTGGGTGTCACTGGAAACAAGGATAGTGTTTCAGCATTAGGGTAGGTGACAGAACTGACAGAACAGTTCAGATGTTTAAAGCTTGGACCAAAAATCAGCAACCAGAGGCAGGTGAGGCAGTTAAAGTGGGTTTATTCTGAAGAGTTGGGGGGTGAAGAGGAGGATCCAGGATGAGGTGTGGGCATGAGGCTTGAGGTGGACACTGGTGAACTGATCTGGTGTGAAAGTGTTGTATCATGGCAGAAATTGGGGGATGGCACTAGGGCTTGGAGTAGGACTCTGGGTAAGAAGAGGACAGCAAAGGCTGGTTGCAGGCAACACCAAAATTTGCAAGCTCTAAATACTATAAAAGCACAAGAGAAGGTCTGGAGAGTCGGCTGTGTACCACCGGAGAAGCCAGAAAACTCTGGCACTGGAACCCTATGTCAGGTGGTGAGCGCTGTGATGAGGAATAGGTGTGAGGGTGTAGGAGGAGCCAGCGCAGGAGTGAGACAGTGCAGAGGTGTGGGGAAAGCTGCACAAAACATCCTCCAGAGGTTAATAACAAAACCAAAACCAAAACAGCCATCAGCTCAGTTTCTGAAAGTCAAAAGACCTTATACTCTCCCTTAAACCGTGGTAGGCATTCATCACCTTTAGATACCAGCTGTCCCCGCTATAAACCTGCTGTCAGGCTGAAGGTTATGGCCTCTTTCAGGCTGTGTGTGTGTGTGTGTGTGTGTGCAGAAAGCAGGTGTTGTCATGTTTTTAAAACAATGGTAGATCTGTGTCAGATAAAGGAAAGATGGAAGGTGTTGTTGGTGTGAGGACAGGTAGAGCTGTTCCTGATTTTTAGTCTTTGGATGTTTAAAAACTTGAACTTTAAAATTCAATCATGTAAAAGAGGAAAATGATTTGATTATAATCAAACAAGGATACAAATAAGTAATATTTAGAAAGATGAAAGCATAAAGGAAAAATGATCTTGACATATTTGTTTACAAAAAGTGAAACAATGAGTCTGAACCAGAGTCGTCTGTCCTCCACAGAGCATGTACATGTCCCTGCCTGGTGTGCTCGAGGGAAACCCCTTCTCAGAGAGCAGCCAGCTCAGGGTACCTGATGGACTTTGCAGTATGTTGGAGGTTTTGAAGGAGGCTTTGAATCTCTTAACAGCCTACCAAGTCCATCCAGACATCTCTCTGCAGCTGTGTGCCTACTTGTTTTTCTTCATCAACGCCTCACTGTTCAACACACTCATGGAGAGAGGTAATGCTGCAGATTCAGACCCATGATTACTGAGCCTGCTTGACTGGATGTCACATCTGTTTCAGACATTTTCAGAGTGTCAGATCTTCAACTACACTGAAGTATCTCATCTATAAAATCCTTTGATGTGACACATTTATCCTCCAGGTTCTCAGCCTGGGTTTTACCAGTGGTCCCGAGGGGTTCAGATCAGGGCCAACCTGGACCTTCTGATGGACTGGATGCAGAGTGTTGGGCTGGGAGAACTGGCCTCTGAGTTCTTCCAGAAGCTCTCAGCAGCTGTGAACCTGCTGGCAACACCCAGAGAAACCCTTTTACAGGTCAGAGGTCACCTGCTTCTCCTTTCCTGTTACTGTCACAGCAGGGGCGTATGCATCTGCTGATCTGAGTCACGTCTGCGTCAGCCCAAATGCTTTCATTGTTTCAGAAGTGTCAGAGTGTCATTAATAATCTGTGTTTATGTGCTCGGTTCAAGAATGTCAGAACTTTACTAAGCCCTCTAACTGTAGCTGTGTGACTCATTTTTACATACACAGCTTCTTCTTATCAATGTCAAACAAAAAGATAAGTTACAGCCATAAAAGTCACAGACTTACTGGTTTATAATTATAGACGCACTAAAGTTTAAACTTCCTTGATAACATGTACTGTAAAATAGTGAGTGTACATAGATGACATCAATGTGTTTGTGCCCATTATTATAAAATCAATAAGAGTATTATTTTAATCCAAGTGGGAATGAGTTTAAACACTTTTCTTTGACATTCTGAACAGACTAGCACATTGCAGTAGGCGGTCCAAAGCCTTTGACTACCACCTTTGGTATTTCTCTGTGGTCCCCAGCTGAGCTGCAGTTTCAAACCAACCAAACATTTAATCCCTTTAAGCCTAGTTACCTGATCAGATCCTGTTTACAGTCTGAACCACTGAGCTCCCATTCTGCTGCTCATCAGAAACATTCAGAGAAAACTGACGGTCAAGCTACAGAGGTGAGGAACTACACAAGTGTGTTAGGTGCATGGGTCACGGCAAAGTTCAGGCATATAAAGTCACAGATATCCTGATTCACAATTATAATCTTTTGTGACGCCACTCAGAGTTTTATTTCTTGGATTTCACTCACAGGGAGGAAAGAGATGACTGAAGAGGACCAAAGAGATGTTAGTGTATTCAAAGTTAGTGTTAGTGTGTTCCCCAGGTCAAGAACTCATCAAAGAAACAAAGATTTGAAAGCTGGTCCTTATGACAAACCAAAGTCAGGTCAAATATGCACCACATCCTGGTATTCAACTTATTAAGTTGTCCTGTAAGTCCAAACTTCATGGTGGAGTCTTTATAGAAGACCATGGGCTTGATCTACTAAGATCCCAAATAAGGAGCACTAAATTGCATTTGCAAACTAAAAAATTGCATGTGCAATTAGCAGGCATCCTGGTGGTGATCTAATATGATTGCGTGTACAGTTGATAACAGGTGCAAATGCTGTGCAGACCGCCCTATTTAAATGAGGGTTTAGCGTGAGCTACAGTTGATACTATGGAGAGTTTAGGAGGGCAGAGTAAATGAAAACCATGAATAAAGTTTGAAGCCACAGAGTTGGGGATCTAGGTAGATGAAATAAAAATAGGGACAGTCAATAATATCTATCTTGATTATTTTCCATGGTTTCTGGTCCCTCTCTGGGGCTTTCAAAGTTCAGTTTTGTTTGTTTCAAAACATGCCACAGTTTTAGTTTATTTATGATTTTTTTGTTTTTACAAAGCAGAAAATAAAAGATATAAGTTCAATCAGGAGAGACTTAGACTTCAGAAAGATGATGAAGCTTTAATGTTACTGAAGCACAATTATAGTTTGGCGGTTAGACCCCATCGAACATAGAAATGAATGTGTAGAGGAAACAATGATGTGATGAATTTAGAAAGTCCCCCCGATGGAGTCTAGACACTGGTGGTGGTGACGAGTCTTTGGAGAGCTGGTTCCTGAAGGATTGGAGAGCTAGTTCCTGAGGGATTGGAGAGCTGGATCCCATTGAGGATTGGAGAGCTGGATCCCATTGAGGATGGAGAGCTGAAGCTGAGTACCGGACTGATGAAGATTGGTGGAGCATGGGGAGGAGGAGGGTCGCTGTTCGTTGTGTGAGCCTGCGAGACACTGATGAGCAGAGAAGGCAGATTTAAAATGTGACAGCTATGAGTTGATTGGTTTACGAGTGACAGCTGTGAAGATGTGATTGGATAGAGAGAAGAGCTTACACGCCCCCTGGTCAGCTGATGAGAAAGCGCGGGAGTGAATGAATGAGCAGAAAGAGAGTGTGAGCCCATAGACAGTCTTCCTGACTGAACTTACGCTAAGCTTCATTTCCTTATGCTCTCAGGAAGCCCAGAATAACCACTAGATAGTCCAGGCACTAGATATCACCTTGTTACGCACCTTTCTGGGGAAGCAGGTGGGCAACACAAAGAAGAAGAAATACCGGCGACAACCACTCATCTGATCCCCAAACCATCAACAAAACCAAATTTTTATATTAAACAGTGTTTATTTAAACAGAAAACTCAAATAGTTATCAAACAAATGACAAATTCTAAGCCTAACTGTAAACAATAACTGAATAAAGACATAAGAGGAGTCATGCACCAAAGAAAATAGCAATGAACCAAGGTCAAAGCAGGAAATGTATTCAACCAAATAAGCACAATTTTCAGAACAAACCACAAACTAACAAACAAAAAAGTTTTCAAACAACTCAAAAATAGGCGGGAGGCCTTAGTTTTACGTAATGATAAAGAAAAACTTATTATACACTATTAAGTGTTTTTCCTATTCTTGTTGTGTCCAAGAGGGGGCGCTCTGGAATAAGAGGATTGTTGCTGTTGCCGGTTTTGGCCGTACAGAATAAGTTTTGTGAGTAAAGCAGTATGTCTCAAGTTGAGTCATCTTCATAGTTATTGAACTAACATTGGTAGCAGAGGATGGCCGCTGGCAAGTTCCAAGTTCCACCACTGTTCGACGAGAAGAAGTCGTACGAGAACTGGAAAAATGAGGTCGAAATTTGGAGGCCAGTTTGGACCCGATTTGGATGAGAAAAAGCAGACAGACTCTAAAAACTATTAACCTGCTCAGTCAATACTGATGATGAATGCGGTACTATTCTCAAAGACATTGTCAAAAACTGTGAAACATGCATCAGGCACAGAAGACCAAAGACAAAGCCAGCGGTTGGTCTGCCAATGGCCTCGACCTAGGATGAAACTGTCGCTATGGACTTGGATGAGCTTGAGCCAGGATTGTGTTATATGCATTTTATTGACCATATTACTCGCTTCAGTGCAGGAGGTACTGTCACCTCAGAGAAACCCAGATAGATTGTGAATGATTTAATTCACTGCTGGATAAGTGTCCATGGTCCTCCACGCAGACTGTTCAGTGACAACGGAGGAGAATTCAACATTGAGGAGATGAGAGACACCTGAAAAGTTTAACATTGAAATAAAATCAACTGCAGCATACAGCCCATGGAGCAACAGTCTTTTAGAGAGGCATAGTCAAGCACTCACTGAAATTCTACAGAAAAATCAAAAGAGACAACGGATGTGACTGGAAGATGGCTCTTGACTGGGCCCTGATGGCAAAAAACTCCATGCACAGTGTAAATGGCTTCAGTCCCTATCAGCTGGTGTTTGGACAGAACCCAAACCTACCATCAGTGCTCATTGATGAGCCCCCAGCTCTAGAGGACCCCAACATGGGCACTTGGATATCTAAAAACATCACAGAGGTATTTTCAGCAAGAAAAGCATTTGCAGAGGCAGAATGTTCTGAAAGAATCAGAAGAGCCCTTTGCAAACAGCTGTGGCCAAATGATGCCCACAGCATGGGGGCACCTACAGGGGTTGGACAATGAAACTGAAACACCTGGTTTCAGACCACAATAACTTCTTAGTATGGTGTAGAGCCTCCTTTTGCTGCCAATACAGCGTCGATTCGTCTTGGAAATGACATATACAAGTCCTGAACAGTGGTCAGAGGGATTTTAAGCCATTCTTCTTGTAGGATAGTGGCCAGGCCACTACATGATGCTGGTGGAGGAAAACGTTTCCTGACTCGCTCCTCCAAAACACCCCAAAGTGGCTCAATAATATTTCGATCCGGTGACTGTGCAGGCCATGGGAGATGTTCAACTTCACTTTCATGTTCATCAAACCAATCTTTCACCAGTCTTGCTGTGTGTATTGGTGCATTGTCATCCTGATACACGGCACCGCCTTCAGGATACAATGTTTTAGCCATTGAATGGTCCTCCAGAATGGTTTGGTAGTCCTTGGCAGTGACGCGCCCATCTAAAACAAGTATTGGGCCAAGCGAATGCCAGGATATGGCCCCAAACCATCACTGATCCACCCCCATGCTTCACTCTGGCCATACAACAGTCTGGGTGGTACACTTCTTTTGGGCTTCTCCACACTGTAACTCTCCCGGATGTGGGGAAAACAGTAAAGGTGGACTCATCAGAGAACAATACATGTTTCATATTGTCCACAGCCCAAGATTTATGCTCCTTGCACCATTGGAACCGACGTTTGGCATTGGCATGAGTGACCAAAGGTTTGGCTATAGCAGCCCGGCCGTGTATATTTATCCTGTGGAGCTCCCGACGGACAGTTTTGGTGGAAACAGGAGAGTTGAGATGCACATTTAATTCTGCAGTGATTTGGGCAGCTGTGGTTTTACGTTTTTTGGATACAATCCGGGTTAGCATCCGAACATCCCTTTCAGACAGCTTCCTCTTGCGTCCACAGTTAATCCTATTGGATGTGGTTCATCCTTCTTGGTGATATGCTGACATTACCATGGATACCGTGGCTCTTGACACATCACAAAGATTTGCTGTCTTGGTCACAGATGCGCCAGCAAGACGTGCCCCAACATTTTGTCCTCTTTTGAAGTCTGATATGTCACCCATAATGTTGTGTGCATTGCAATATTTTGAGCAAAACTGTTCTCTGACCCTGCTAATTGAAACTTCACACTCTGCTCTCACTGGTGCAATGTGCAATTAATGAAGATTGGCCACCATGCTGGTCCAATTTAGCCATGAAACCTCCCACACTAACATGGCAAGTGTTTCAGTTTCATTGTCCAACCCCTGTATGTTCATGTGCATCCCTCCAGGCTCTGAAAGGTAGATACTCCCCAAACTGTACTTGGAAATGAGAGCTGCCAAATGGAGAGAACAGAACATCAGAACACATTACCAGGAACCAAGCTCAGTGATAACTTCAACTCTGAAAACGAGAGTCAAGAAGAGATTTCTACAAACAATGAACCCTGTAATGCAGAGGATAATGCTGACTCCCCTCATTCGACAGAACAGCCCAGACAGGAAGAACATACATGTCCTGACACAACAAGAATGGAACTCCTGAAGACTTCTGACAACATGAAGCTTAAACTTGGACAGTTAATCACCTTCACAGACATTGATAGTGACCAAAAACACACTGGAAAAATCCTTAGTCACGTAGGAAGGGCAACGGGAAGATACAAGAACTGGTTCAATCTGCAGTGCACAGATCCAGATGAAACAGCTGGCACAACAGGATCAATAAATTTGGGACAAGTAAATGACCTTCAGGTAGTTCCAGCTGAGCAAGCAGAGTTATGCAGTGACAGCCCCAAAAGATGAAATACTGGTTGTCAATGATACTTTCCTGTCTGCAAAACATGCCGAACTCCACAACTGGAAAAAGAACGAGGTATTTGAAGAGATCAGAGATATCTACAGGGTGGGTGTGCACAGTACTTTTGGTAAGACCCAGCTGATGGTGTCTTACCAAAAGCTAGATTAGTTGCAAGAGGCTTTGAAGGGATGAACACTCAGGAACTTCAAAAAGATTCACCGACCTGTGCCTCAGAATCCCTGACAATGATCATGGCTGTTATACGCCAAAGAAAATGGCAGTTAAACTCCATGGATAGTAACTCCAAATGTGTACATCAGACCTCCCCCAGAAGCTCAGAGAACAGGTCATGCATGGAAGCTAAAAAAGTGTGTGTTTATGGTCTCGCAGATGCTTCTCTGTATTGGTCTTACAGAGTAAGAGACACTATGCAAAAGTTGGTAGCCACAGTATCACAAGTTTATCGAGCTGTGTTCCACTGGCTGGATGACCCCTGTGATGTGATGGGGGTTCTGGCTTGTCATGTAGATGATTTTATTTGAGGGAGTACTCCAGGATTCTCATCAACGATCATCCCTCACTTAAAAGCTGTTTTCCAAGTTGGGCGTGAAGAACATACCAACTTCAGCTACATTGGAATGGAAATACAGTCCCTGGAAGATGAGATACATGTACAACAAAGTATGTACATAACAAACCAGCAGCCCATTCCTGTGGATCCTGTCAGAGCAGCTGACAGAGAGGCTCCTTTAACAGAGACTGACATTATAATGCTTAAGTCAAAGATTGGTCAAATACTGTGGGTGGCAAGGCAGAGTACACCAGACATTATGTGCAACATCTCTATGTTAGCATCTGGTACAAAGAATGCTGCTGTTCAAACCTTGCATTGTACAAACAAACTAATCAGAAAAGTGAAATCAAAGGAAGTGACCCTAAAGTTTCAACACCTTGGAGAAGACAGCCACCTAACACTCGTGGTGTTCAGTGATTCCTCCATAGGTAATCTTCCTGATGGAGGGACACAAGGCGGACACTCCATCATGCTGATGGGAGAAAAAGGAAAACTCTCTCCTCTCCTCTGCAATCAAAGAGAATCCAGAGAGTTGTTCACAGCACCCTGGCTGGAGAGACTTAAGCTCTTGCAGATGGAAGCGACAGCACTGCTTTCTTAGCCACACTCTTCCCAGAGATTACCACAGGTGATTGTGCACAAAAAAGCTTGCCTATCGTGTGTGTAACAGATAACCAGTCACTTCCTGATGCTGTCAAATCAACAAAATCACTCACAGAGAAGAGACTCTTCCAAGAAATCAGCAGCATTAAGGAGCTCATCCATACAAAAGTCATCCAGCAGATAATCTGGTCACTGATTGCCTAACAAAAAAGAGGACATCTGCTCTTATTCTCCTGAAGGCACTCAAGGAAGGTGTATGGCAGTTAGGAGACTAAATGGACACACAACACAAGACTCTTCCACTCACTGAAAGTTGCTTGTTATTAAAGTTGCAACTACGAGTATATAACCCGTAAAACTATAATCATCTGTTGTTGGGTTAAAAAGAAAACATGAATGTTTAGTTATTTTGAAATATTCTGCTCTTTTCTTTAAAGAAGAAGGGGAGTGTGTTAAGGGTTTTGCCCTGTCCTTTTCTTTTTTTTTTAAAGGGGGGGGGGCACCAGAATAAGGGGATTGTTGTTGTTGCCGGTTTTGGATCTACAGAATAAGTTTTGTGAGTAAAGTAGCATGTCTCCAGTTAAGTGTCTTCATAGTTATTGAATTAACATGCACAAAAATAATACACACAATACGGACGATTTCTGCTACGACATTCAGATGGTAGGGTCAGAATTTGGCGTAAACCACATGAAAGCATGGATCCATCCTGCTTTGCATCAACGGTGGTGGTGGTGGTGTGGGGATATTTTCTTGGCACACTTTGGCCCCTTAGCACTAATTGAGTATGGTTTAAAGGCCACAGCCTACCTGAGTATTGTTGCTGACCATGTCCATCCCTTTATGACTACAGTGTACCCATCTTCTGATGGCTACTTCCAGCAGGAGAACGCTCCATGTCATAAAGCTTGAATCATCTCAGACTGGTTTCTTAAACATGACAATGAAGTCACTGAACTCAAATGGCCTCCACAGTCACCAGATCTCAATCCAATAGAAACTTTGGGATGTGGTGCAACGATTCGCATCATGGATGTGCAGCCGACAAATCTGCAGCAACTGCGTGATGCTATCATGTCAATGTGGACCAAACTCTCTGAGGAATGTTTCAGTACCTTGTTGAATCTATGCCGCAAAGAATTAAGGCATCTCTGAAGGCATAAGGGGGCCTAACCCGGTACTAGCAAGGTGGACCTAATAAAGTGGCCGATGAGTGTATATGTGATATTATCTCAGGAAGACATGCCTGAAGCAACTCCCCGGGTCTTATCTGAGTTCCTGAAGAAGGGGTTTGGAGCTGAATGGTGGCAGTTACAATATTATAAAAGCTGGTGCACTTCAACTGTTAGACACAGGCACTTGGTCCTGATCAACAGGTACCATGCTTATTTTGATGAGGTCAGAACAGATGAATTAATACTTGAGTTACATTCCCCGAACTGTTTCTTGAACCAGGCTGTTCTCATGTTTAAATTCACTGTAAAATGTAGCATTTGAACGTGGAATCTAATTTGGAACACCAATTTTTCTTTGTTAAAGTTTGGATGCATTTTTGTTTCACATACCTAACAAGTTGGAGAGTCTGATGGAACTCTGTTCATTCTCATCATCTGCTTAAATTGGAGCATTATTTTTCAACCAATTCTAACTGTTTTCAATGAACTAATGGCCCTTTTCCATTGACCTGTCTTAGCCCTACTCTACTCAACTCTACTCGGTTTGTGTTGTGATCCCACAGGCGTGGCACTACACGCCAGACATCAGTTTTTCATACCTGCTCTGCTCTGGTTCCAAGCGACCTAAGCTAAAAGGTGATGTCGACGGACTGCGGGCCACTGGTTGGTCAGAGAATGTCGTCACTGTCGTACTTCTCGCTTCTTCTTGCCGCCTGCAGCCATCTTTTGCTTTCCTCTCTCGCTGTGACTACAGCCTGGTTCACATTACAGGATTCTCAGGTCGATTTTAATGTAAAAGGAAGTTCTTCAGAGACTAGGAAATCCAAATTCACTTTCTGACTCTGTACAAATCACGTACAACAAGCAAACGAATAAGTCAGTGATGGGTCTTTAATGACATTTAAACCCAATGGCACAAAACCAGACTGAATGAAGACAAAATACAGCCCTAAAATGCTCCTTCATGATTCCTAAATAAATCAAAAGTCCCTTTTAAACGAAAAAGAAGTTAACAGCAAAGACAGTTTGGGTTAAAGAGTCATTTTGATTCAATCAAAGCTCATCTAAGTGTGCTTGATTATGCTACGTTTAGTCCTTTTTGTGAATCTACTCTCCACTCTGAGAAAACGTTGATCTTTTTGGGTTAGTTTATTTCGGAAACCGATGTTTACTTTTCTGAGCTGGCTTCTGGTGAGTTTTTGATAAAAAGAAAAGTTTCACTGACCATATTCCATTGAAAATTCTGCTTCTGTCACAAGATTTAGCCTTACTTCACACACATCATGATGTGATTTTTTTGGTCTAATTTTCTCCAGCTGTGCACAACTTCATTCAGAGTGACTCCAATTCTTATTCATAGGATGAGCAAGAGATTTCCCTATGCACAAAATAAGTTGTCTTGTCAACAAAGTGACAAGGGCCAACAAATCCCTCTTTGGTTTAGCCAATATTAGGGCTGGGGAGGAGACACCAAATAAAGCGATAAAGGGGTGAGGGTCTATCTTTCTACTGCATAGTTCTGAAATTGTACTAAAAATAGTTTCCCAAAAAGTGGCAAGGGACAAACGAGACCAAAACCTGTGAGTGTGATTATCGTCAGATTGAGTACATTTTAAACAGAGCAGGCTCAAATCTTTGTTGATTTTAAATGAGCTCAGTGAATGAGCTTACATTGCATGAGTCTGGTGTTTTGTACCCCTCTATGTGCACTTTTCCATATCTCAGCAGGTTTATAGTGCTTCCTCAAGCACTAACTTAATGCTGCTCAGTGATATGTACTTTAGAGAGTGGATTTTCTAGTGAAGTATGGTTAAAGCTCCTTTCAGAGCAGGAATTGGAGTTAGAAACAGAATTTGCCAAATTTCTGAGACTGGAAATGCTGTCTGTCACTTTGATGGTAAATTGTTTTTTTATCGTCTCTGTGCAATGAAATGCAAGTGTTCAGACTTGATTTCACCAAAAAATTGAAATCTTGATCCTTACTCATTGAGTATGTGCAGCCTGAAATAATTGGCTAGCACATAGAAAAAGTTTTTATTGTAAAAGATAAGATGAAAATTTAATGTGATTATATATCTAAGCTGTTTATACCACTCTGCTCTATCAGAGCGGGTTCCTGCAATGATAGAATGTGAGTTAATTTGGCTGGTTCTTTCACTCCATGAGGTGCCACCAGCTTTCAGTTATGAATCCTTTCATGGATCCAATCTGAAACATCTCAAATGACTTCACAGCTGTTTCAGGCAACATCTGGTTTGCTTGAGGGTTTGGATGGTTGTTTGTAAGCTGCTGGTTTAAGAGGAGCCCCCGCCCTGCATGAGCTCACACTGTGGCTGCCAACACAGAACACACCCTGCTTTGACTTTACATCTGTAGATCTGCAGAATGGAGGAGGCAATGTGGCTCTGGTTTGAACCTCAGCAGAGGGATGTGGTGAAGTTTGTTTGGCCAGCAGGAGATATTTTAGGAGAATAAAAGTGCCAAACATGAAATCGCAGACATAACAGATAGTTGTTATATTGGTTGTTTATGAGTAGCACTGGGATTCTTTCTGCTGAACTCAGCCCGTCTGTGAGCAGAGACACACAAATCACCAGAACTGTTACGGCCAAAATCTGCATCAAGGAAATCAGCTGCAGACAGACTGGAAACACTTTGTGACATTTTTATGTCTGTCTCTAATAAGTGTGTAAGGTTGCGGACGTGTTTCTAACGATGATATCCACTGTTCTAATGCTGCTCACCATGAAAATAAACAAATAACTTAAACTGCTCTACCTTTAATCCAGAGTCATATGTGTGAGAAGTGAGAAAACTTTGCATCAATGTTACAGTCAGGCTGTAAAATATCTTCCCAAGAGGATTTCTTCATGTCCAGCCCTACAGAGATAGAAACAAAAATCCTCCAACAGATCACACAACTGGATTGAATCACATTGCATTTAATGACAGAATAGCAACAAGGCCAAATAATTGTATATCTAGGTGTGCTATGTCATCTCCAGGATCACAAACAGCTACTGTGACTCTGTCTCAGCGTTAGACACTGACAGGGTTTTATAATTCTGTATTTGAGTTTGTTAACAGTGACGGTGTTTGATGGTTTTTCTGGTCTTGTGTCTGTTCAGGCGTCCTGGTCGACCCTCAGGTCTGAGTTTCCTGCTCTGAACACCGCTCAGCTGCACTACATGCTGAGAGAGTACAGCTTGGGTAAATCTTGTATACCAGGCTGGACACCACCACTGGGAGACATGAAGGGCGCTATCAGAACAGGTAGGATACGGATATGGACATGGAAGTGGACGGAACTGCCTGAGCAAGGGCAGCAACTGAGAAGCCTGCACAATCTAACAGATCTTTTGTGGAGGTTCACTTGTGTTGATTCAAAAATGGTCAACGCAGTATATATAAGAGATGGACTGATATGACTGATATACCAATACAGATGATTAGGAGTCAAGGAGACTGACAACAGATATTTGGAGCTGATATTCATTTTCAGTAAAAGTGAAAATACTGGGGTCAAAATTTTGAATAGTACAAACCCCGACACTTAACTTTGTTTAAATGCTTTTAAGCAAATATTTATCAAAGGGGCTGTGGGGACTTTTTGAGTGATCTTGAAAAAGTCTCATCCTAAGGTTTATGCCTGATCATGATCTACATCTTAAAAATAGATTCTCAGCACTGATCTAGGTTATTTCTAATTAATATTTCTCAGCCTCCTGATCGGGTAAAGTGAGTGTAGCAGTCTAATAGGTACCATGGTTTACACACCTCTCTTATGAGCTGTACATCTGTTGTATGGGAGCCATGGACTGTATAGTAGTCTACAGGTATCAAGGCCTATGTACCTCTCACATTGTCTGTATAGTAGCTTAATGGGTAACACTGCCTATTCAAAATGAGTGAATATTTGCAAAAAAACAATGAACCAGTTGGAAAAATTAATATTCTGTCTTTGTCGTGCTTTCAATTGAATATAAGTTAAATGGGATTACAAAATCATTGTATCCTGTTTTGCTTTTTGTTTTTTGTTTTTTTTTAACAAACCTGTTTTAATTAGAAATCTGAAACTAATCAATACATCGTTGACGTGATGACAGCAGTTACAACCCTTTTTCACACACACACACAAATATTTCAAAGTTTTTCCTTCCTCTCAGTGTGTAGTCTGTTCAATCTGTCTCCACCAATCAGCTTCTGTCCATAGTTAACCTTTTAATCCAGCTACTGCCTAACTCTCACCTGAGTTCACCTGTAAAAGCAAATACAACACCTGGACATCAACAGGATTTCACTTAGACTAACTTTGCGTAACTCTCTTTATTATCTGTAAACTAAATACAAAAATTGACTGTGATTGTGCTCTAGTCGTCCTGTATCAATGTCACTTCGTGTAGTATATCTGTGATGAATAATGTCCCTCTTTTTTTGGGGTAGCTGACATCCTGCAGAGCTTTGACAGTCACCCCCCTCTTGTACTGCCCACTTCCTGCTTCCACCTGGAGCTGGGGAAGCCCCTCCCTGATCCAGCTCTCTTCACACAACTCGCCCACCTGCAGGAGTTCATACGCCTCCTCCCCCACCCAGAAACTGGACCTGGATATGTACCTGATAACTGCATGGAGGACCAGGTACAGATTCCTGGACAAAAGTTGAGAGTGTTTGTCTTTCTACACCTGTTCTTGATCATCTTTCTCTCCTTCAGACTCTCAGCAGGACATCTGACATCTCAGCAACAACCTTGACCCCCCCCCCAGCCTTCCAAGATTCAACCCACCTTATAGAGGCTGAGCCAGTGACCTGCTCATCCAGCAAGCCGGAACTGAACCCCCCCATAGAGCCAGCTCAGAGTCGAGGGTCTCATGGGGATCTGAGTAGCTGTGAGGCAGTTCTGACCCAGAAACTGAAGAGTCTGGAGCTGCACAACTCACTTCCTGGACAGGCAGACCTGGTTTACCACAAAAGCCTGGCTCTTGACCCGTCCTGCCTGCTGACCCCTCCTAACACTCCTCAGGGCCTGGAGCTGTGTGAGCTAGAGAACAGTCTTCGGGAGGGGGCACACCAGCTGAGGAAAGGTAACTGAAACGTAAAGATCTACTGAGTGGAGAGAGACAAACATATTACGTGTTAGATTTACAGTATCAGGTATATTTGATGCACAAAGAGGACAGCTGACCACACCTTTCCCAAACTAACTTCCTGTCAATCTAAAAATAGGCCATGAGGTCTATCCTCATGTGGCAAAATGTCCTTTTTATGCAAATCTTTGAAGGTCTTATTCTGCTACTGTGTTAGCTCTTAAAGCCCAAGGCATAAAATGAAGCACTTGACACATTTAAATATAGTCATGTTGTACATCAGGTCAAACAGGAAAAACTATGCTACAATCACTGTCAAGTTGTACTTGTCTTACCGAACTTTCTGTTCTGAGCCAGTGATACAAATAGACCTTGTCGATGCAGAGAATTATTCTGTCCAATTTGGGTACGTCAGTTTTCTAGCACAGGCCAAAAAAGGAGGTGAGGGTTTAAGAGGTTGAAATATGGACGCAAACCGTGGCCAAAAAAAGATCCATTTATGTATTTGTTTTAAGGGAGAGTCATACAAATCTGTTTATTCCTCCAATCAGACAAAGAAAAAAATCTTAACTGATGATTTAATGTACATGTTTAAGAACAAGATATAAAATCAGACCGTCAATGAACACACCTTGGTCCAAGTTATAAAGCTTCTGATTTGATTGCTGGGTCAGGTCTGGCACACCCTGCCCAGCAGATAAAGTGATGCCTCTTAACTCTTAACTCTCTGCTTACTTTGCCCTGGACTTGCAGAAGTTGTGTTTGCTGATAAAAAGTATTTACTGCTCTCATTTAACCCTTAGAAATATCATGCCGAATGTTCGCTGTTCAAAAAGGTGATAAAAGCGCACAGTCAATAAGAAAGAGTCGGGGCGCGGATGGCCTAGTGGATATGGCTGCGCACCATGAGGTTTGCCCTCAAGCGGGCGGCCCGGGTTTGAATCCAACCTGTGGCCCATTTCCCGCATGTCACTCACCCACTCTCTCTCCCCTTTCCGACGCTATCCACTGTCCTCCTCTATCCAAAAAAGGCACAAAGGCCAAAAAAATAACTAAAAAAAAAAAAAAAGTCAGAACATGACTAAACGCTGGCATTTTCACCCTCTGAGGTCATGACTTTCTCCACAAAATGTCTCAGCAATCTTAACTGAAGCTTCCACCATATCTCCAGTTTGGTGACCTAACAGGCATCCCAGAGGCTGAGAGAAGTTACTAGCTCAAGCCTTCATTGAGCACCGTTGAAAACATCCCCAATATAATAATCTACAGCTCTTTTCAAAACTACA